>JAATWR010000389.1:0-64041 GCA_018703725.1 Brassica juncea
TGGCCGGCGAATATGGTTGTGCGTTTTTGCCTGAGATCCGCTTGGGGGGTTACCAACGTGAAGTTGGCTTAGCTGCCGTCATCTCTTCATCATCTCGATCCAGAAATACCTCCGAGTGCTACTGTGGTGCCGGTAGATCTATCAGCTCGTGAATCGGTCTGGTTTGCCGGGGATTTCCCTCCTCAGTTCGCTTCTATAAAACGCGATGCTTCAAAAGAGATAGTCGTTTTCCGTAGGAAAGTCAGATTCTCTTCGACTTGTCGGTTGTGGTCTGATCTCGTCCTTTCTTTTGTCTGTTTCTTGTTTCGTACCACTTTTCCTCGATTGCTTTTACCAGAGTTTCCTCGAGCTGGGGCATGTCCTGTCGTGTTGTGAATCGGCCTGGGTGCCATCGTTCTTCCCTTCTTTCTCCAGTGTATTGGCTGCATGTGTATGATTTTGTGATTACGAATTTATCTTGTTGGGTGAACGGATAAAAAGTGCTTTTCTGCTGTTGTTGTGGGGTATTAGAAGGATTGTGTTTACGTAATTATCATGTATCGATTATTACTATTGTTGTTGGTGTGTTTTTAGTTCCTGTTTCTTTATTCCTTTATAGTCGATCGGTGCTCCTTGTTACGTTCAGGCATTTGAGTGTGTATATCCGTCGGCATTACTTGCTTATATTCCTCGTTAGCACCCAGTTTGCTTATTTCTTGTGTTCTTTCCTTGTGTTTTCGTGAAATCTGAACTCGATCCAGGAGGAGAACCTTTGTATTTCGTTTACTATATGTGTATTGATGTATGAATATCTTAACATTTGGGTTGTAGAAATTTCAGTGAAAATTCCCTCATCTCTGACAACAAACCCAATTCTAGTTTCCAAAGTCACCACCACCGCAGGCTTTTCTTTGGTCAGACCTTGAATGCCACATACTTTCTATTAGTTTAATTGCTTTGCTCGGAAGCACTCAGTTCTTTCAACCGCACAGCTCCTATTCCTGTTTAAGCGCTACCCTAAGTAGGCAGTCCGATATATTACCGGAACCGGATCATGTTCCACCTATGCAAGCGTGAACTGGCTATTCAACTACGGGTGCGATAATTTTTGGGACATAGCATTGTCTTCTCATAGTTTGTTTCTTCACTTTTCTAAGGCCACAGCCGTAGTATGGTAGGAGGCATGTGAGGAAGTGCACTTATTCACGACTCCATCTAGTGTGTGAGGATTGTATCCCTTTCTGATCTATACAGTTTGCTCCTGTTTATCGTTCTTAGACACGCAGTCTACTATGTGATCTGCTTTAATAATCTGCCTAACTTGACCTATCTGCCTGGAAACTACACACTCGGCTGCAGAGTAGGTGTAGTGATCACTTTACAGATCCGAACTCTAGTGGCCGTGCTGTATCTACTCCATTACAATAGCTCGAGTAATTAACAGATCTACTACAGCCTTCTGGCAGGAGCACCTCCACACGCATGGCCTCAATTAGGGACACTTACAGACCAAATCATCGGTAAATTTTCCATCGGATCACAGTACCTTCCATAAAATTAACATTTCATATGTATGGCGCATTTCAAGGATTACTTTCATTAAGAGTTTTGTTTACTTTTTTTTTTTGCAAGATTCATTTACCAGCAACAATACTAGTCGAGTCATCATTCATATGTATGGCGCATTTCATATGCCACTGATTCTTTTTTTTTTCACGGGAAGATTCGAGGATAAAAATAAAGAAGTTACACTTGGTTTCTTTTCTGTATAAAAATGAAATACTAAAGCATGCATATGTAAGCAATATAAATAGTTAAAGACATAATAATTGTGCAAACAGTGAGAAGCAAGCAGTGGTTGGAATTGGAATCCTAAAAGAAGCACGATCATGACTTTAAAAAGTACAAGGTCCGTAGAAACTTAACTAAAAATTGTTGATTAGAATTTGAAATAAAAATTAGCAAAATAAAGTCAAGACACATTCATTCATTCATCATCAAAGCGTTACAGAAAGAACCTTATCTAACTCAGTTCCCGCAGGGACAGAAAGCACACCATCATACCACTCAAGTTTCCCCCAACAATCTCCTTTGCGTCTTTCAAGCGCTATCTCGGCACAATATATGGTCTCCATGTCAGACAAGTAAATATTAAAATCTCTTTTCCAGAAAACCATCATCTTTCCACCACCATAACCCGTCAATTTAACATAACCAGCAAAAGGACTAGTCAACTTAGGTAGCCCTACCAAACCCTTCAAATCTCTTCACCTTGTGTTGTCGGTGTCATACCATGTCAGACATCCGTCTCTAGAAACAGAGTAGAGAAATTATCAATCACGCAGTAAGATTCCGAATACGTAATAGCACCCACACGTGGATATTTTTCAACCAGGTCCCATCTACCTTGCTTTGAATTGAAAGCAAACACCAAGCCAAATAAAGTTAACCGCGTGGAGATTTCCGTCAATATTAAAAGTGTGACTGGCTGTCCAATGCACAACAAGGGATATCCCAAGTTTGCGTATTTGTTTGAATACCTGGAGCGAGCTCTTCCAGGAACCACCTTGATGGTAGCGTCGTCCTAGTACAAATATATATCGATCAATGACAGTGGCAGAAAGTGACTCTAGCTCCATTGGCATGCTGGGAGCCTTGCGCCACGTGTGAGACTTGCAATCAAGAATCGAGACCCTAGAGGTCTGCCGCAGCGGTAGAGAGGGTTTATCTTCTACGCCAATGATGTAGATATCAGAACCAACAGCCACAAGATCTGAATAACCCAAACCCATCACACGATGAGAGTCATCATCGGGCATTGGGACTCTAGCCAAGACATAGCTGCCACTACTCTTGGAGGAAAGGGTGTACCACTTACAAGACCCCAAGCACACATAGAGACAACTCTCCGTGAGGCCCAAGACTGACCTGTAAAATGGGTGGTCAGTCCAATGGTTGCCCGTGTCCATATATAAAATGGACTTAATATGGACAAACCCATTTTTTTCATGGTTTTGATTGGGAATAATTTGGAAAACCATTTAAACGAAGGTCTTTAATGGTTTTGGGCATTATGGACGTGGGATGTCCAATGGATTAAAAAAAATTTAGGGTTTCAAACAAAAATCGATTTGGGAAAAAGTTGATTTCAGTTCTTTCGAGTTTTTGGAGACGACTCAAGTTTGCCCGCTAAAAACGCAAAATCGAGTTTTTCTAATAAAATCGCAAAATTGAGTTTTCCTACTAAAATCGCAAAACCAATTTTTCCGCCCAAACCGCAAAATCGAGTTTTCCCGTCAAAAATGTAAAATCGAGTATTTCCACTAAAATCGCAAAATCGAGTTATCCCGTTAAAATTGCAAATCAAATTTTCTCGCCCAAACCGCAAAATCGAGTTCACGCCAAAAACGCAAAATCGAGTTTTTCCACTAAAATCGCAAAATCGAGTTTTCCCGTTAAAATCGCAAATCAAATTTTCCCGCCAAAAATGCAAAACCGAGTTTTCCCGCCAAAAACGCAAAACCGAGTTTTTCCGCCCAAATTGCAAAACCGAGTTTTTACGCAAAAAGCGCAAAACCGAATTTTCCCGCCAAAAATGCAAAACCGAATTTTTCCGCAAAAAATGCAAAACCGAATTTTCCCGCCAAAAAATACAAAACCGAGTTTTCTTGTTAAAATTGCAAAATTGAGTTTTTTTCGCTAAAATCGCAAAATCGAGTTTTTCAGAATCGTAAATCACCATATTTTTTCGCCTCGCGAAACGTATTATGATGTTTTGAATATTTAAGCGATCTTTATAGTAAATTTGAATTGTAATAAGTTTACTTATATGGTCAATTATGGATCCCATGACCAACCATGTTTACAATGGGTGTTAGTGGACATGGTCTTTAATGGACATGGTTTTAATGGACATGATCACTCTTTGTCCACAAACAATAAATGGACAAATGGATATGGCCTAATGGACGTGGGCAAACCCATTTTACAGTTCTAATTGGAACGCGTGCCACGATCATCAGTAGCAAATCGTCTTGAAGTGACGACGAAGATGCCAATATCACATCATCGGATGTGTTTGGAGTTGGCTTCTTCTTCGCCCTGGTACTCGTTGTCTTCCTCTTCCTCCTCGATACGAAATCGCCCTTGTTCAACCTCTCTCTCTCCAATTTAGGTTGGCGCCTCCCTGGCGGAAGAAAAAAAAAAAAATTGAGAAGGGAACCTTAAGTAACAAGAAATTGTAATGAAACCGATAGATAGTAGTACTTTTCTAAGTGCTATAAAGCTCTGGTTGCAATTGCAAATATAATTCAATCATAAAGTGGTTTTTACAAATACCTAAGGTCTTCATGTATACTAAGTGACTAAAAAATCCTAATTCTAATATCTAAAGTAATCATTATCTCTAAAGGATTTATAATTATCCTTATGAAAACATAACTATGATAAAAAGGAAAATAGAAGCTAAGCTGCATCAAGGTGACAGTAGGGTTCTCGTAGAAGACGAAACTGCAACCTTCTTCTTCTAGCGGTTTGATTGGTATTATTTCGTTTGAAAGCTCTGTCTGCCTGTGTTACAAGCTTTGGGTATGGGATCTTTCCTATTAGGCTTTATCAAACTTCTCACTACAATCAAAAGGCGGATTTTGGCTATTAATCTTTCGTTACTTATTCCAACATCTCTCTTTCATTCAACAAAGATGTCGGAAATTTTAGAATTTGGGGATTTTCTACAATCCCATACCACTTTAGACTAACAGTTTAAAGTTTTATTCTATTTTCTACTTTACAATTGAGTGAAACTGAGTTTACTCTAACCATATTCATCACTCCATATATTTAGTCTTCATTCTATATATTTTATTATACAATAAAATATAATTAGAGTAAATTAGTAAAACTTGATCATATTTTGGGGGCATTTCATTTTTAAAAAAAATTGTTTTAGAGTGGCATAACCTTTTTAGGTAAATAAAGAGTTTCGAACTACTAAGAACAAGAGAACATTACATTTTAAGACATTTTCTCACACTTATATTACATACTTAAGTACTTATAGATACTAAGGCTCTTTTACTCACTTTTTGGAGAAGAAAATGAAATTCAGCCCTTATTCATTTTTGTAATTTCTCATCACCCAAAAGAAAAAAAAATCAGAACAACGGAAACAAAAATAAGAATAATACCAATACGCGATGAAAATATATTGATTTGACGAAAGTTGTTTTTAATTTGAAAATAATAATATTTTTTAAATGGAAATTTAGTATATTTTACTGATCTTTTAACCTCTCTCTGTTCCCTTTTTCACCCCTCTTTCGTGTTTCTCCCCTTCCTTCCTTGTCCTCTTTTTTTTTTCGTTTGTCTTCTTTGCTCTTGCTTTTTCTTTCTTTCCCCTTCCTGTTTTGCCCTTTTTCCCCTCCCCCTTTCCCTCCTGCTTTGTTTTTTTTATATTTTGACTGTTTGATTTAGAATCTTAGAGTTCTATAAAATTTAGACAATTATTTATAGTCACACCAATGCTTTGTATATTATAGTTTGTAAAGCAGTTTGAATAGTAACAGTTTAAACATATTTCCATGTGCTTGTTATATGATGATGATTTTGTTGACTATTGTCTCAAGGGAGGAAATGAGGCAGCAAATGAGAGATATTTGCATACGAAGCTCAAACCAGTGGCAAGGGTCTCGTTTCCCGAAGCTGATGATGCTCAGCTTGGCTTCAATGGGGAATATGATTGATATCTGGAGCCAATTTGGTAATTCATACCGAAACAGACATACTAATTGATATCTGGAGCCAATTTTAAATTTTTTTTATTTGATCTAAAATATTATAAGTAAAACTTATTTGCATAATTCTGATGAAAATTATACCATATTAAGTTTATATTTTTATATTCGTGTGTTTTATAAAAATTTAAACATGAAAATGTATTAATTTTATAAAAACAAAATAAAAATGAATGTATTTTATAACATATATGAAACAATCTAAAAATCTGCTCTGCGTAATTCCCGCTTAATCTCCGATTTCCTCGGTAGGCGCTAGGCTTGATCCAACTACCCAACTGGCGTCTAGCGTCTTTCCTAACAAGGGTTATTATGATACGTTTGATTTGCACTAACAAGACGATAACATTTGAAACTGCTAGGAAGAAATTGTGTAATGTATATGTGTACTAATCCAATGTTGGACCTGATAGAAGAGAGGCTTCAGAGACGGGTTGTGTATCATTTTTAGAACTTATATTTATGGCTCCGATTGGCATTATGGCTGTTGAGTCTTTGAGATATCTTACAGTCCTTAAAGTGCATTTTTTTCTCTAAGCCTTCTAAAGTCTGCAACTGCCAGACTGTTGCATTTCACCTTTTAAATTTTTGTTTTTGTCAAAGCCATGTAAAGGTGACTGTTAGAAGGCTGTCAGAATTTTCATTATTTCTTGCATCTTAAAGGAATTAAACAACCAATACAAAATTAATATCTAACACAATTTAAATAAAAATAATCTTAAATTGGATTCAGTTTAATAATAAATTGTTACTAAATAGTTAGCTAATTTTAAATATGTCTGTATAATTAATAAAATCAGTTTTAATTAATTTATTTATTAAATAATCACATTTAAATATTATTTGAAAAACTTTAAAATAATTATCCAATATATTTTATGTGTTTCAATACGTAAAAGTATAAACTGAATAAAATATTTATCACAAAATATAGCAACGTCTTTGAATAGTACAATAGTTTATTGGAGCTAATTTGAGTTGGAAACACGGAAAAAATCATTTAGATTATTTGAAAAAATGTTACAACATGTATCTCATAAATCAAGAAGCTCAGCTACTTAATTTTTTTTTCAATTTATTCCATTGCTTAATGTAATTTTTGATTATTAAATCCACAAATAAAAATAAATATGAACTTTTTCGTTCTGGATACTTTTCTTATATTTTATTTTCATGATTTTTCATTCTTACAGATTTTATATTAGTTTTTGTATATAATTCATAATATAAATATATGTTTTTATCATAATTATAGTAGTTTGTAAAGCTTTTGATACCAATCAAACTTTTAAAAGTATTTAGAGTAACAACCACAACTTTTAAAAATCAAAATCTCTACAGTCAAAAATTCTAAAACCAAAACCTAAAGCGAGAGTCCTTACCAATCGGAGCCATAATCTCCCAGCCTGATCAAGGAAGTCTTATTACTCGTACTCGTAAATTCTCTTTGATAGTAGCTTGAGATTAGTTAGTAGATTGAAATATTAAATTGAAACTCTTTAGATGTAGACATGGTTGCCATTGGTGAAATCTTGTAAATATTTTAAAATATAAGGTCAGTTATGCAAAATATCGAAACTACATCCACTAGGCGAAGAATACCAATATTTTTTTAAGACTCCCAAGCGCCGTTTGATGATTATTTGAATTTGAAACCTTCCTCTGAAAAGGAAAATATCGAATCTCCCCCAATGTCAGACGAGAAGGTCATCATCGATCTCTGTAGCTCCGACGAGGAAGAAGACAATTTCGCTGATGAGAATCATATTTCGGAAGAGCTTGACCAAACGGAAGATGATGAAGAAGCAGATACGAGTTCAAGGTATTTTACCAACGGCTCCTTGGCTTTATTTTAATCGAAGCTTTCTTCTATCTTTATTGATTGTGCTTGCTGTCTGTTCAGTGAGGATGATATCGATTGGAGCCAAGATGATGCTACCGACTCAGATGTGGAGTACGACATAGATAACGAAACCGGCCATAAAGGCCATGCTGATGCTGCTGCTGCTGCTGATGATGATGATGAAAAAGTCACCCGTCTGCTTACCGGTATTACAGTTCTTTCTTTTCAAATCTATTACTACCTTTCTAAAAACTGTTACCCGTATCTGATTGGTTGAAAATAATAAAAATCTCTTGTTTGTGATGCTAAAGAAACATGATTTTGACTCATAAAGGTTTCTGATTTTTAAAACTCTGCTTGGTGTGTGTTTGTTGTAGCCGGGAGCGATTTGATGAAATCTCTAAATGTAAACGAATGCAAAGCATACCTGAGAAAGCATGGTCTCAGATTATCTGGCACAAAAACCTGTTTTTATTGAGAGGATTCTTGAGCATTGGAGGTACTTACTTACTTCTTTCTTTGCCTTTCTCTCTGGAAATGTATTCTCATGATCCTGTTTTGATGATTCCTAGGATTAAAGATGGGAACGGAGAATTACTTTATCCAATATCATCTTTTCCTATCAACTGTAAAGGTAAATCTTGTTTTGTATATATATTCAATTCTTTTCTCCGTTGGTGTTGACAGTCCCTAGAAATTTGGTGCAGGTGATGTTTGCAAAGGTGACACTGTTTTGTTTACACAGAAGGTGAAAGGGAGTGGGAAGATTATGGGGAGGAGAACTGTCGCTGGCCAGGTTGTTAAAGAAAGCTACGGCACTGCTAAACAGCAACACACTTTCACTGTAAGTATATTGATCATCAAGACATCATTGTGTGATTTTTTGCCCCTGCTTTAGACTGACCCATCTCATCTGTGTCTTTTACCAAAGATTGAAGTGCTTTGGTGCGAGGGGATGCAGAAACTGCCTCCCTTGTACCCTTTACTAGTGAAAGGACGGAATCTTTATAGGTTAATGACCATGAGACAAGTGAGTGTCTTCAAAATGTTTGTCTTTTTTTTTTAGTTTATGTGTTCAATCATGAGTTTTGCCAATTGCATACGCTTACGGGTTGGTTGCTCTGTATTTGCTTATTCTAGCGATGGGCTACGAAGACGACAGAGTAAAAGTTCTTTCTGAAAAGCATAGCCGTGGTGCTGCAGCAAGAAAAGTCATGAGAGAAAGGAAATAAAGTTAGGCTATGTACTAATAGGTGAGCTGCTTTCTTCTTCTCTGTTTTATACACTAGCGGTTTTTGTTTTAGTGATCTTTCTGTGTTGTTTGTAACCAGATGGAAGACTTCAAAAGCCTGGTCAAGTAAAGACAAGAAAAAATGAGAATCAAACGCAGAGGTCTAGACAAGACATCCCGGCTAATCATTCACTTGTTGCTTCACAGGGGGGACATAAGAATCCAACCCAGTTGAGAAATTTGAATCCCCCTTTCCACTTCCACAATTCCCATACATATGCTCATCGACCACACTGTCCTCCACCACATGCTCCTCGACCACACGGTCCTCCACAACGTGCTCCACTTACATATGCTCCTCGTCCATACGCTCCTTTTAGTGTCCCCCATTCACATCTTCCTCGGCCATACGCTCCTTTCAATGTCCCCCATTCACATCTTCCTCGTCCAAACATTCCTCATCCACAACAAAACCAATCAATCCAAAGACCACCCCAGCTTTCTTCAACGGAAGGCCTACTTCTAATGCTTTGCAGGGACAAGCATCTTTCAACCCACATGCTATGCCTGTTACGCACCAGAGGAGGCCATACCAGAACCATCATACTAATCCTGCAAGCTCGAACAGTGGCTACAACTACGGGGTGAGGGACTTGGATCACTTCTCGGATATGACGATAAGCCAAAGAAGAGAAGGAAACGTATACAGGCAGAGTGAGGCGCCTCGCAGACCAAACTTTAACAACCATGGAGAAAGTCACATGATAAGAGAAGGAGACCACACACAAGCAGAGTAGGGACCACCTACAGACCAAATCATCGGTGGTAACACTCATCTACTGGTCTCGTTTGCATGTAAACTTGAATTGAATTTGCACCTTTTTTAATTAAATCTGGTTTCAAGGCCATAGAAACGGTCACTTCTTGGGTCTTCGTTGAATCCTTAAAGGTTGTCGGATCTTAATTCTCTTGATCAATCATCTCTTTCTCAAGCTTTTTTTTTTGTTTTAAATACCTTCTGTATGGCGCATTTCAGCAAGACCAAGCTTATTGTAACTTTAACATTAGAGGTTGAACAAGCGTATTTCATCATAGCTTTGTAACTTTCACGTAAGAGTAGTAAGGACCCAGGTCATGTTAAGAGTATACAAAACTTTACTAGAAATTTTCAACTGGAATTTGAAATTAAAAAATAGCAAAATATAGTCCAAGACGCATTCGTTCATCATCAAAGCGTTACACCAAGAACCTTAACGAATTTAGTATACATAGGGACTGAAAGCACACTATCATACCACTCAAGTTTCCCCCAACAGTCTCCATTGCGTCTTTCAAGCGCTATCTCCGCACAATATATGGTCACTTTGAGACAAGTAACTATTATTATTCTATTCCAGAAAACCATAATCTTTCCACCACCATAACTTGTCAATTTAACATAAGAACCACAACAAGGAAAAGGATCAGGCAATATAGGTAGCCCTTCCAAACCCTTCAAATCTATCCACCGTGTCTCGTCGGTGTAATACCATCTCAGAACTCCGTATTTAGAACAGAGTATAGAACATTATCTATCTTGCAGTAAGATTCCAAATACACTATACCACCCATCCATGGATATGGTCTAACCAGTTCCCATCACATTGCTTTGAATTGAGAGAAAACACCTCCTCAGATCCACAGCAAGGGAGATCGCAAAAGAGATCCCAAGTTTGCGTATTTGTGTTAGAATATATGGAGCGAGTTCTTCCAGGAACCATCTTGATGATGGTAGCTTCCTATTACATGTATCTTTCCATCAAGGACCTCGGCAGAATGATCATCTAGCTTCACTGGCATGCTTGGAGCCTTAAGCCACGTGTGAGACTTGAAATCGAGAATCGAGATCCCCGGCCGTAGATGGGAGCCAATGATGTAGATATCAGAGCCCTGAATAATACGAACCCACCACACAAGGAGAATCATCATCGGGCATTTGGACTCTAGCCAAAGCATAGCCCCCACTACTCTTGGAGGAGAGGGTGTACCACTTACAAGGACCCAATTTGAACCTCAAGCACACATAGAGACAACTCTTCTCCCTAAGGCTCAAGAGTGATCTGACCTTGTAAAGCTCAGGTGAAGCCACCATAGATCGAAAGCTCTTGGAGACTAGTGAGAGAGTCCGATAGTACAATCTTGGAACGCGTGCCACGATCATCAGTACCAAATCATATGGAAGTGACGGCGGCGATGGCAGCAATAGCACTTCATCGGATAAATTTAGAGTTGGCTTCTTAGTACTCGTAGTCGTTGTCTTCTTCTTCCTTGATAAGAAAATCGCCATTGATCAAACTTTCCATCTCTTCTCCAGTTTAGGGGGTTGGCGCCTCCCTTTCTGGCGGAAGAACAAAAAAAAATTGAGTAGGTGAAACTGTGAAACGTGAAAGTAGGGTTCCTTGGAAGAAGACGAAACTGCAACCTTCTTCTTCTCGCCGTTTGGTTTTATTTTGTTTCAAAGCTTGTCTGCGTGTGTTACAAGCTTTGGGTATGAGATCTTCCGTATTGGGCTTTATTAAGCCCACTACCTCTCACTACAATTTTTTTTTTGACGTCAAAAACTCCATATTCCTAGTAAGCTGATTCCAACCAAGTAGACTAGTACTGTCGAGCACCAGCCAAATTCAGACCTCAGAGTATACATGGAAAAAACAAAAACTACGAGATCTAGCACCTTTAGCAAGGTGATCAGCTCGGAAATTCTTAGTACGTGATACAAACGATATGGAGCAAGAAATAAACCTAGAACGAAGATCAACAAACTCATCAAATTCAGCCATAATACTTGGCCATTCTTCTTCTTCTTCCTCAATTAGCTTGACCAGTTGCAGACAATCTGATTTAAAAGCCATCGAGACGTGACCGAGAGTAATGAGGATTTCATGGCCCATAACAGAGTGTTAAACTCAGCATGTAGGGGGGGACAACACACGGTTACTAGCAAATGAACCAAATATTGTGATCCCAGCCTCCTTCTCCATCACGAAGCCACCACCTACCGAGCATCATCATCTTTCCAGGATGCGTCAAACCTGCAAAACGGCTTCGGTGTTGGTGAATCTTGCAATTCAGGTAGAGGGGTTCTGTCATCTATCTCCCGTCTTTATGGAACTACGTGCGCTAGGCTCCAGATGGCAGCCTCCAAAGTTGCCGACTGAAGAACTTCCAGTGGCGATGTGTCCTTTCCTTCAAAAACCTTGGTGTGTGCGCGTTTTCCACAGGAACCATTGGATCCACGGAATCCTAGCTAAGCTCTCGTCTATCTCTTCCTGTTTTTGAACTCTGTTTAGGAGGTAGTCGAAGTTGCTATAGATAGAGGAGCTCGGGAATTCGCCCCGGAGTGTAGGAAGCAATGCGAGCGCCCATGTCTGCATGGCCGGTGGGACATTCAAATAGCATGTGGTTCACTGTCTCGTCATCGTGTCCACATCTTTGGCAAGAGCGATCAGAGTGGCAATGTCAGTCAGTCAGTCGACTACAAACAGGGACACATGCGGATTGTGTCCCTGTTTCTACCTCTCACTACAATTAAAAGGCGGATTTTGGTATTAGTCTTTCGTTTACTTGTTTCAATACCTCTCCTTCATTACAAAAGATGTCTGAAATTTTAGAATTTGGGAATTTTTCTACAATCACATACCATTTTAGACGCGAAAGTTTAAAGTTTTATTCTATTTTCTACTCCTACGATTGAGTGAAACTGAGTTTCCTCAAACATATTTGTCACTCCATATATTTGTCATCATTCTATATTTATTATACAATAAAATATAATTAGAGTAAATTAGTAAAACTTGATTATATTTTGGGGTATTCATTTTAAAAAAATTGTTTTAGAGTGGCATAACCTTTTTAATTAAATAAAGAGTTTCGGACTAGGAAGAACAAACAACATTACATTTTAAACATTTTCTCACACTTATATTATATTTAAGTACTTATAAATACTAAGGGCACTTTTTATTCACTTTTTTAGAAGAAAATGAAATTCGTCCCTTTTTCATTTTTTATTTCTCATCACCCAAAATAAAAAATTAGAACGATAGAAATAAAATAAGAATGATTGCAAATATGCGACGGAAATATATGATTTGACTAAAATTATTTATAATTTGAAAATATAATATTGTTTATGTATTTAGTATATTTTCCTGAATATTCTACTTTCTATGATCTTTTTTCAAATATTTAGTATTATATTTAAATAATTTATATTAATGATTTTTTATTAATTTGTTCTTATTTGGTAATTTTTTATTTAATTTTAAAATTGATATTTTGAATAGGTAAAATTTTGAACATACCAAATTTTACTATAATGATGTTTTTATATTTTGATTGTTTTTGATTTATAATCTTAGATTTCTAAATAAAATTTTAGACAATTATTATATTCAAAACCAACACCAAATCTGAATATTTTTATATATATAAGGAATTTTGTTAAAGCATTTGGCATAGAGTTTATAAACTTAATTGGGCACAAGTGCTTCGGTAAGAATAGTTTGTAAAGTAGGATTTGCTGTTTTTGGTTGAGTCCAGCACAACGCCTGAAGAAGAAAGACCACGGTCCGTCATTGCAGCACGAACTGCGGCTGCTGTGTTTGTAAGCATGAAATCTGTCTGCTGCGCATGAAACCCGTCTGCTGCGTTTGCGGCATGAAATTTGGCTGCTAAGTTTTCCCACTACCTCTCACTACAATTAAAAGACGGATTTTGGGTATAATATTTCGTTTACTTATTTCAATAGCTTTCTTTCATTACAAAATATATCTGAATTTCAGAATTTTGAATCTTCTGGTAGATATTATTTACCAAGTGATTTGCTTACATGTCATCACCACAATCATTTTAATTAAAAAATGTTGACATGGATCATATATAATTATGACATGGCTTAACACATTTATTATACAAAATTCAATTAAAAATTAAATATAAAATATTAAGTATATAAATATTACCATAATTAAAATATTGAATAATTATTACTATAATTAAAAAATATACATAATATAATTTCAATCCAAGATGGAACTAATATTAAACTTACACTTTAAAAAATTTAATAAAAACAACTAAATTTATTTATTATTTTTAGTATTTTATATATTTGAGTGTTTATAATTTATCAAATATGGTAAAAGTATAATAAAATTTTTCATTCTTAAATTATATCTCAAAATTAAATTGATCTATATACTGTAAATAAAACAAGTGCTTAATTTATATTTTAGCATTAATAATGTTTTGAATTTTGAAAATAAACTTTCTGCAAAACTATATTTTCTTTACATCTGCAAAAGTTAATCTATCTTGACAAAAATATATTTCAAAAATTATATATCTCTTTAAAAGGGTCATTACCATATTCTTAAAAAAATAATATATTGCAGTTAAAAATATTATATGATATTAGGATAATAGTGACATGAACAGTTTATTTTATATATTCTGTTAATTTTTAAAATATTATAATAATCTAAAATAATTATATTAAAAATAAACATTTTATAAACATTTTTATTTATTTTAATTAACTTTTCCGACGCATAACAAAGACGATAGTAATAATAATGTTTTTGTATATACTTAAAATAATTAAAACTATAGTTAAACATATTATTCAATGTAAAGATAATGTTAATCAATCTTCTAAATTACTAAATCTAGTAAAAGTTAGTTTTAAATTTAATTTAAATTTAAAATTTTATTTTTGCACATGGTGCAGGAAAATACCTAGTTTTCAACAATCCAGTCCTATTTTAGACTAAAAATTTAAAGTTCTTTCTATTTTATACTCTAAAATTAAGTGAAACTGAGTTTACTCTAACCATATTCATCACCGTATATTTAGTCATAATTATATTTTTATTTTACAATAAAACATAATTAGAGTAAAGATTGATTATATTTTTAGGGGTAATTCATTTTAAAAATTTGTTTTAAAGTGGCATAACCTTTTTAGTTACAGAAAGAGTTTGGGACTAGAAAGAACAGGAGAAGATTACATTTTAAGACATTCTCTCACACTTATATTACATACTTAAGTACTTATACATCCTAAGGCACAATTATTCACTATTTTAGAAGAAAATGGAACTCATGCCTTTTTCTATTTCTCATCACCCAAAAGAAAAAACCACTGAAAGAAAATAAGAATGATACAAATATGCGACAAAAATATATTGATTTGACGAAAAATTGTTTTTAATTTGAAAATATTAATATTGTTTTTAAATAGTAATTTAGTACTCCCTCCGCTCCATAATGTAAGATGTTTTTGCTTGAATGCACAAGTATATTAAGAAACTTACTTTTTAGAAGACAATATTATTAAATAATATAAATTAAATATAGATCAACCAATCATAAATAATGCAGTAAATGACTATTGGTTAACCAATTTTCAATAAATCTAAAGTACTTTAAAAGTATTAAAACATCTTATATTTTGAAACATAAAAATTTCTCCAAAACATCTTATATTAAAGTACCTTACTGATATTTTAATTTCTATGCTAATTTTCAAAATATTTAGTGTTTCTATAAACCAATTATATTTAAAGATTTTTATTAATTTGTCTTATTTGATATTAATTTCTATTTTATTTTATAATTAATATTTTTGGAAATTTTAACATTTTTTAAAATACCAAATTTAAATAATGAATTTTTATATTTTAATCGTTCGATTTAGAATTTTAAGAGCTCTTAAAAATATAGACAATTATTTATAGTCACACCAATACTTTGTATATTATATAGTTTGTAAAGCAGTTTGAATAGTTTCATAAAAACTAATTTGCACAAGTGCTTAGGTAAGAATAATTTGTAAAGCAGTTTAAACATATTTATCTATGCTCTTCTTATGCAAGGGCGTGCCTGAATAGAAACTAATGAAGCATATGTTTGAAGACCGACGACTATATATTTTTACGGGCCAAAATAACAAAAATATCTTGTAGTTTTACTGGTCACAGACTCACAGTTATAAATGTTTAACACTAATTACAAACAAAAAAATTAGGCTGATTATAATATAAACCAAATTATTAGCAAGATAAATTATATAAATAATTATAAAAAAACGTTAATGAAGCCACATAAAACAAATATTATACAACTAAAATCTCTTTTAATACTAAACAATATTCAACTAATTTATAAAATTTGTTTAATTAATTTAAATTAAAATCTGCACTATCGCTTGGGTCACTATCAATACTATTAAAACATAAACATTTTTATCTACTTACAAATAGTTTAGGTTGGACCATTTATTAGTATCTTAACAAATTAACCTAAATTTACTCATATATGATATTTTCATAACAAAAAGTAATATACATTTAAACAATTACATACCCACTAAATATATATTGTCGGAAGAATATTGTCTTTAGAAAATTAATACACATGCATGATATATTGCATAACACGTACGACTGAAATGATAGCATTTGGTAAATACGTATTTTAACTACTGATAATAATCAAAGATGATCTTGACTCTAAATCATATCCTTCACATTTTCCGACTCATCAAGCTACACGCAGTAACCATCTAATAATATAAACTCAACCGAGTTTTACTTTTAACCATTTCTCATATAATTTGTACTGATTGTCCCAAATCTTAACCTTTTCTTGAAAAATATTTGCAAACACTAATTTGAACATTTTCTTATATAGTGGGCTTAACCATATTAAACTAACTATCATTTTAAAATTCTTTTATACTTGCATAAAATTTTAATCTGGCTATAGAATATACGACCATATATTATTCCGTACAAAAAATATTATAAATCAACAAATACATGTTAAACTAACTATTATTTTAAAATTCTTTTATTACGACATAGTATAGGTTAGTTAATAAAGTAACTACATATACTTTTCGATATGTGTATTAAAATTCTTTGTAAATCTAAAATATGAATATATCAACATTTCAAATATGTAAAGCAGAATTTTTTATAAATTATTTAATCTAATCTTTAAATATTTAAATTAAGAAAATATTTATAAAATAGTGATAATAAAATTTCCGAAGTCCAAAACATAAATTTTAAAAAATTAAGTAGAATAAATAATGTACAAATTTTTTTGAATTTTTATAAAACTTAAATTATCTAGGTTATCGATATAAATATAATTTCTATCTAATTTTTTTAAGATAATACTACACTCTAAACTAAACCCGCTTAATATGATCACACTTGCATCCAAAATGTGCAATTTTCCTATATATTTGTTTTAGGTTCAAAATCATAATAATCCCCGTATTATTATTATTATTATTATTATTATTATTATTATTATTATTATTATTATTATTATTATTATTATTATTATTATTATTATTATTATTATTATTTTCTTTTCCCTCAAACTCAAAAGTAAAACAGTATTATAAGCACATTTTTTAGTCTAATCCACTATTACAATATGTAATAGAAATCGAGTACTACTATTTTGTATTTGTAAATATAGTTGTTTAATATATATGTCTAAACATCCTATACAATCAAATACTAACAAACATATAATCTTTGAATAAGAATACTTTGCAATGATCTAAAAAAAAATTTTGGATGTTTTAAAGATATATAAGCAGTACGAATCCGATGTCGAGTCACATGAGGCGTGGCTAATGTTAGATGCGCTCGTGACTGTGTAAATATGATGACGTCTTATGTTAGTTCACTATCTGCCTGCAAGTCCAGCATTTCCTGTGTTTTATCTCCTAACCATAATTAAAAGTTGTTTAAAAAATCTTAGAGTATTATAAGGATATGTAGTGACTGCAATGGATCTCTTTATATACATAAACGCTTATTGATGTGCATTGAATTGACAGTTACAAACTACTTTTGTATATGGAAATGCGAAGAGATATATTCATCTAACAAAAGGATGTGTTTTGGATACAGGGACACGTGGCGCGACGACAGCCTTCGAATTTCTGACGTGGCATTCTATGTGGCACACCCAGGAGAGAAAATCCTTCTTTATAATAATAGATATTGTTTTCATATGTGCGTAAACATGATATTTATATGTTCGTTTACCAGTCATGTTGTTAAGCCATTATTGGTTATTGGATTTAACCATTATTATAAAGGGACGAAACTTATCTTTTCGCAGATACAAGTCTGACTAACTACACTTAAACAACATAAATAGCACGAGACATTATTTGTAATTTAAAAAAATGGTATGATGTTATAGCATAATTTTGTATGAATTACTAAACAAATGACATTTACAAATTCACTTATAACATGACTAAAACATTCTAACTAAACTGAAAAAACTATTTTTATCACAATAACAATTTTTATACTATTATTAAAAAAAATATAACACTGGGGTTATTATTATATTGGAAAAAAATTATTTTAAAACTCTGTTATTAGTATTCTCTCACTGGCATTCCAAGTGATTTTTGGAAAATATACCATTAATATTTAAACAAGATTTTCAAAACAATCAGAATATTGTATTTTTAAATTGAATCTGTAATTAATATAAATATTATTAAAACAAAAACAGTTTTTATCTATTAAAACATGATACAGATTCTAATTACATGTGAACAACAAAAGTGATTTAAATAAGCAAATAAACAATTATATTTTTGTAACCTAAACCACAAAATTGTAATAGACGTATTTGAATCGTTGATGCTCAAATCTATTTCTCTTTTTAGATGTATCCTCTCGAATATTGATCTATTACGCTTACAACAAGATAAAAAAAATTAAAAATTTGTATAGCTAAATTTTGTAAATTAGAGCATCAAATTAATAATATATCTACCATTTATCTAAAAATTTATGAATGTATATTAGAATAATCTAGATATAACAATTTAAGTCAAATCAGATTACATACCGAATCACCCATCGGTTCAATTGGTAGCCGGATTCCGGGTTTTAGCGTTTCTTTTATGTTTTATAGATTTTTAAAGAATGAGTTTTTCTTGAAAACCAAACTGACATACATATCAGGTCACTGGATTTTCCGCTTTAACTGCAGGTCCCGATCATGTTTCAAAATAGTAAATGCAACGTTTCATTTGTAACATTTAACTATAGATACACAATCAAAAATATAAATTCATATCAAATAAATTTGGTTTGTTTCAAAAATAATCCCGCGCTTTGAAAGCGCGGGTCAAAATCTAGTTTAAACTTAAAAAGACTTAACTTTTTATTTTTGTTGGTACTACTATTTTGCTTTTGATTTTCCATTTTTCTATGATCGTTACCTCATATCTTAAGACATATTTATTTTTTGCTAGTCAGGCGAACTTCAGAAACTGGTTATCAACATTGTCATTTTCCCTATACATTGGTAATATTTTTGTGATTGTCTACTTCTAATACTGTAATTCACCTATTTGCAATTCAGATTTAATTATGTTCTTATGTTAATTGTCTTAAAATTTAGCAGAGGTATCAAAATGCTTTTCTTTCAGATGATTTTTCTTTGTTAGTTTATTTTATTTTATATTGATTTCTATTATACTTCAAATAACCCAATTTGAAAGTTTTGACATTTTTATAAATATAAAACTAAATAATAATTAATTAATTTTTCTTTGATTTTTTAAAATTATATACTGACGCCCAAAAATCAAAATCAATAAGGTCATTTTGATCACAATGGAAATCACAAGACTGGATGGTTAATAAATTTATTTTATACTTTGTAGCCTTCATTACTCAAGTTGATTTTGTAACACCCCTGTAAGTAGAATACTTCATCCTGCATAAATACTTTTTGTGATTAACACTGTACAAAACAATTTTTAACTTCCTAAATATATACTCAGGCAACGCACAAGAGTAAAGAACCTGAAACATTTTACTCAAGAGTATTTCATCATCGATGACTTCAACATTAGAGTTGAACTACTCTGTAAACTTTCATGACGTAAGAAAGGGGAAAAGTGCCTATTTCGACCCGAACAACTTTAGTCGTGCCAAATACGATCCGAACAAATGATCAGTGCCAAATACGACCTGAACTCAATTATAATAAAAAAAACTATCCGAATTTCTTAAAACATGTCTAAATCTACATTGACTCTAACAGAAATTAGTCAACCGTTAACAAAATAAAACGACTTCGTTTTGATATACGGAGGAAAATGCCAATTTCGACCTCAACAATATCAGTCGTCTCAAATACCACCTCAACAAATGGTCAGTGTCAATTACGACCTCAACTCAATTATAATTAAAAAACTACCCGAACTTTTTAAAATGTGCCTAAATAAAATGACGTTGTTTTGATATATATATATATATATATATATATATATATATATATATATATATATATATATATATATATATATATTTAATATATGTTCTTTCCGGGACTCAAACCCGTGCCGTGATACCTTTTTAAAGAGGTACATTAACAACTAGACAAAAGTGACTTTTTGAAATATTATTACAAATTTGAAATTATGAAAACTACTATTTTTCTTCATTTTATCCAATTTTAAACTTTGGTGGTAATTTTTTCTGATTTATATAAATACATAACATGTTTTTTACTTATCATATCTTTAATAAACTTACATCTTACTAAAATATAAATAACAAAATATTTATAATTACATGATCTTAGATATACTTAAAAATTTGAAGTTATTTAAAAATTTTCTTATATAAATTATTTTTATTTTTTAAACTTAAGTGGAATTTTTTTTCAAAGTTAATATTATATATTTTTGATATTTGGTTCAAAAATGTTAATAGGCCTTTTACCTTTCTTTCAGTAAGATATCTTGTTCAAAATATTAGATATATTACACAATAACTAAATATATAAAAACAATCACCAAAGTTTTAAATTGGATAAGATGAAGAAGAACATGAATTTATATAATTTCAAACTTCTAATAATATTTCAAAAAGTTACTTTAGTCTAATTGTTAGTGTACCCTTTTAAAAGGGTATCACGGCACGGGTTTGAGTCTCGGAATGAACATATTTTTTAAATATATATATATATATATATATATATATATATATTTGAACAAAACAAAAAATATATATATATATCAAAACGACGTTGTCTTATCGTGTTATCGGTTGACTAACTTATGTTAGAGTCAATGTATATTTAGACACGTTTTAAGAAGTTCGGGTAGTTTTCTTAAATTATAATTGAGTTGAGGTCGTTTTTGGCACTGATCATTTGTTCGGGTCCTATTTGGCATGACTGAAATAGTTGGTGACAAAATAGGCGTTTTTTCTGTATATCAAACGACGTCATTTTATCTTGTTAACGATTGACTAACTTCTGTTAAAGTCAATATAGACTTATGCACGTTTTAAAAAGTTCAAATACTTTTTTAAATTATAATTGAGTTCAGGTCGTATTTGGCACTGACCATTTATTCGGGTCATATTTGGCACGACCGAAATTGTTTGGGTCGAAATAGGCACTTTTCCCCGTAAGAAAGAGTAGTAGGACTAAGATCATGTAAAGAGTACAAGGACCATAGAAACTTAACTTAATTGGAATTTGAAAAAGTCATTCCAGAATAAAATAGCAAAAATAAGCTCAAAGGCACATTCATTCACCATTCAAAGCGTTACAGCAAGAACCTTAACGAACTTAGTTCCCACAGGGACTGAAAGCACACTATCAAACCACTCAAGTGTGCCCCAACTGTTGGGATTGCGAAATCCCGTGTCCAACTCTATATTATTCCATTAGTATGATATTGTCCACTTTGGGCCCAAGAGGCTGGCCCGCATGGATTTACTTTTGGTTTCCTTCCCAAAAGGCCTCATACTATTAGAGTTGGACATCTCTTTATATATTAGACTCTCTTTTGTCTAATATCCAATGTGGGACTTTGTTTGATATCTCACATTCTCCCCCTCAAACTAAGGACCACACTCATCTCATCTCGTGTGTTTTTCTTTCTTTGAGAATGCGTCTTACATTCTCGTTTCTTTTTGAGAATGTTTATCCCACAACATCACAGGTTTCATGATCTTCTGACGATTCTGCCATAGACCTCCTCTTTCATCTTGAAGGATCCCTTTTTTTCTTACTTGAAGGGTATTTTGGTCTTCTTGCAGATCTTCGTCAAACCGCTCTGATACCAATTGTTGGGATTGCGAAATCCCGTGTCCAACTCTATATTATTCCATTAGTATGATATTGTCCACTTTGGGCCCAAGAGGCTGGCCCGCATGGATTTACTTTTGGTTTCCTTCCCAAAAGGCCTCATACTATTAGAGTTGGACATCTCTTTATATATTAGACTCTCTTTTGTCTAATATCCAATGTGGGACTTTGTTTGATATCTCACACCAACAATCTCCTTTGCGTCTTTCAAGCGCTATCTCTGCACAATATATGGTCTCCCTTTTAATCAAGTGACTACTGAAATTGCTATTCCAGAAAACCATCCTCTTTACACCACCATAACCAGTCAATTTAACATAAGAACCACAAACACCAAGAGGAGTAGGAAACTTAGGTAGCCCTACCAAACCCTTCAAATCTCTCCACCTTGTCTTGTTGGCGTCAAACCATCTCAGAGCTCCGTCATCAGAAACAGAGTACAGAACATTATCAGTCTCGCAGTAATAATTTGAAAACATAATATCACCCATCTTTGGATATTGTCCAACCAGGTCCCATCTACATTGCTTTGAATTGAAAGCAAAGGCTCCATCGAAAAAAGTTACCACGTGGAGCTTTCGGTCAATAATACAAGTGATTCCGTCCCAATCCAATCCACAGTAAGGGAGATCCCAAGTTTGAGTATTTGTGTTGAATACCTCGAAAGACTTCTTCCAGGAACCATCTTGATGGTAGCGTCCTAGTACATATATCTTTCGATCAAGGACCCTGGCAGAAAGTTCATCTAAACCGATTTTATATACCAATCAATCCACATTTAAAATTTTAAAATCAAACCGATTTTCGATTCAGTCTGGGAAAATTGAAAACTAAACCCAATCCAAACCCACCGAGCAGGCCAGGTCAATTTCAGTTTTGTTCAATTAGCAAGATTCTACTATAAGCAGACGTCAAGTGCAAGCAGTGGCGGACCCACGTAGGAGGTGGGGGTGTCAACTGACACCGGTTTAAACTTGTAAAATCTTTAGTTGTAAGGTATTTCCCGTTGTTTTTGCTAGCTCTGCTGGTCTACACTTTGAAGTTGACACCCCTTAAACGTGGGATCAATGCTCTCTTGCACCCACTTTTTAATTTTTTTCTTTCTTTTTGGGCTTGCAGTTTAAGTTCATTTTAGATTTTGTTAAAACTTTAAGCCCAAATTGATTTTTATCATTTTACTTGGATTAAAAATATATATTAAATATTAATAATTATAGCAAATAAATAATTAATTATATTTTTGACACCGGTAAAAAAAATTTCTGGGTCCGCCACTGAGTGCAAGCAACATGATGTATACAGAAACGTTCTTGTAAATCTTGTTCTCAAATGTTTTGTTAGATTACAGTATATCATAACTACGACCGGGCATGCCGGAGCTGTCAAAGTTCAATCATTCTTCGCCACTATGTGCACTTGAGAAGGTAAAAAAAAAAATCCTTTATAACTACTCATTCTTCCCAACTGCTTCTATATTTTATTCCCAAGTATGATTGAAATAAACTGCAAAAATTCTTTTAGCTGAGAGATGTTAGTGCAATGGAGAATCGTACAAGTGCAGCTCCTCGTGCCGTGGAACCAAGTGACCATGTTTATTATAGAGATGATCAACCAGCTCCTCAAGCTTGATTTGTCAGGTTCACTTTGACTACTGCCCTACGTGCTGGTATGATCGAATGGCAATGGAGTACATCGAATCTGACAAGTTGATGAGTTGTGCAAAGAGAAGACTAGTGAAGTTTTTACCGCTGCTTTCTAGAGCAAGCAAGAGACTGAGATGATGGAAGGTCTTTGTTATTATTAAACTTGTGGGTAATTAGTGAAGAGAGCAAATCTTTGTATGCTGATGCAAATCTTTTGGTGTAAAACTATTTTGGATTTATTAAACTTAAAAAGAACATAATTTTTTATTTTTGTTAGTACTACAAATTTTGTTTCTGATATTTTATACTTCTATAATAGTTACCACTCCTCCATAAGTTGACATATCTTAAGATAAAAATCTATACTATTATTTATGAAGTGAATTTGCTAATTTGTCACTTTCTCCATGATTTTAGGTTTAGTCAATAATTTCATAAATATTTTATTTACGTATTATAATAATAAACAGTTTTGAAAACATGATAATTACAATATCTCATATATACAAACACTTAATTTTATGTTACTTCTTATTATATAAAAACAATTTTTCTTAGGTGAGTCAATGATTTAATAAATAAATTTAATAATATTTATAGTATATAATAAAACGTTTTGAGAAAATATATGATTATATAATAAAACATTTTAAGAAAATATATGATAATTATCATCTACAAATATTTGATATTATCATATTAATATTATATAAAAATTCTTTTATAAGTCATGAAAGGATTATATCTATATTTTTGCTATTAAAAAGGTTATAAATTTTTGGATTTTGTTAATATAAGCTCATGAATAGCATATGCAGTTTATTATTATTTTAATTTTATTAGTGTTTAGTTAAAATAATACATTTTCCTAACAATTATAAATTATGTTAATATGTATTACCACAAAATTTCATGTTTATATTCTACCGATTCAAAAACAGTACTCGATTACATGTCCTACAAGAAACATACAAAAGAAAATTTTGTAAAGAAAAAATGAGTATTTTAAAACATAAAAAATCTCCTAAATATTTTTCTATTATAAAAGTTAGAAATTAAGTATCATTAAAATAAATATCATTAATAATTTATGTCAATAGAAGTATGTTTGTCAATAGAAGGATGTTTAATTTTTTTTTTCTATTATTAGAAAGATATTTTCTAAAATATTTTAAATATGTGAGTGCTTTAATGAAAAACTTTGTCGTATATAATAATTTGATATCTGATGTAAATTTTTTGAGAACTTTTATTTTAATAGAAAAATTTTGTCATAAATAATAATTTGATGTTTGATTTAAAATTTTCGAAAATATTTAAATTAATAAGATATATATTAATAAATACATGCGGGCAAAACACCTAGTTTACTCTTTATTACTTAAACGTTTTATACGAATTTCACATTTGGTTGCCAATATTGTCATTTTTCCTATGTAGATTGGTCATACTTTTGTGATTGTCTACTTCCAGTACTGTAAAACAGGCAGAGTGAAACATCTTATGTTTATGTGATAATCGTTTCCAGGGCGATTTGTTGAAAGTGATTTCTTCTCTTTGCATTTCTACATCATTTGATGAAGTATTCATAAGAGATGTAGACCTGTGCAACCGTACTTCAACTTATATTAAGAAGCAAGATCATGTAACTTTAAAGCTAGAGTTGATCAAGCGTATTTCATCATTGATGACTTCAACATTAGAGTTAAACTGCTCTGTAACCTTTCATGATGTAAGAGTAGTAGGACCAAGATCATGTAAAGAGTACAAGGACTATAGACACTTAACTGAAAATTGTCGATTAGAATTTTAAAAAAGTCATTCCAAAATAAAAATCAAGACACATTCAAAGCGCCTTAAAGAACTTAGTTCCCATATATAGGGACTGAAAGCACACTATCATACCACTCAAGTTTGCCCTAAATATCACAACAATCACCTTTGCTTCTTTCAAGCGCTATCTCCGCACAATATATGGCCTCCATTTGAAACAAGTGAGTACTTAAATTTCTATTCCAGAAAACCATCATATTTCCACCACCATAACCATCCAAGTAGGAACACTTACAGACCAAATCATTGGTACTGGTCTCGTTTGCAAGTAAACTTGAATGAATTTGCACTTATTTATCTAGTTCCCTAGGTTCTTGGGGCTTCTCTGTAGTCTTGAAAGGTAAGAAAGTTGCATGGGATAATGATGCTCTTAACCATCCCTTTCTCAAGCTTCTATTGTGTATATGACGACTGTGGTTTCTTGCATTCGCTTACTCTAGAGGATCTAAGACCGTCCGCAAAACTTATTAGCTTTGTGATCAAGGACTACTTTTAGTATGAGTTCTGTTCTGTTCTGTTCTTCAATTTTGTTTTGCAAGTTCATTCACCAACAGTGTTCAAAAAAACAGTTCATTTACCAACAACAATACCAGTCAAGCCATCATTTCATATGTATGGCGCATTTCATATGCCACTGATTCTTTTTCTTTTCACTGGAGGATTCCTTTATTGTGGAGCAAAAGGAAGGAGGACAAAAAAAAAGAAGAACTTAAAATTGGTTTTTCTGTATCTATTTGGAGAAGTTTTTTTTTCTTTTTTTTTTAATAAAGAGAACAGTTAAGCATTTTTTTGGTAACACAGTTAAGCATATATATAAACAATAAAAATAAAATGGAAACTCAATAAATTGATCCCCCATGTAGATTTAAACCCACTTAATTAGATTGGTTATAATCTCTATAATATTATTTGAGAAGTCACTTTCCTACGTGTCGCGTTCACGTTAATTCTCACGATGGTTGATTACACATATACCCTTATTTAATTTCCTTTTTATTAATAAAGTTTTAATTATCTTTTTAATTATAGTTTCTTTATTTTATAAAACCATATAGAACAAAAAGGAAAATATCTATAAAACATATAGATTTTTTATATACAAACGAATTTATATTTTCTTCCTTTATTTTTCCCTAAAAAAGTAAAAAACGCATATATATAAATTTTCAAAATATATAGGTGTATATATATAATTTACAAAATGAAACAGGTTAGATATTTTTTTTTGATAAAAACTATTTTATAATAATTATATTTTTGATCAAATAATTTAAAGAAATTAATTTCAAACAACTTAAAGAGATCATCTAATATCACATTTTTCAATTACATGCTAAATTATGAAAAATAAAATTATAAATTAAAATTTAACCTAATTTTTATAGATAATTATAAAATGTCTTGACAATTCTAAATAAGTGATGATTTACCAATTATTAGGATTTAGTTGTTTTATATTCATATATGTACATGAATTTTCAAAACATTATAAAATATGTTTATGAATGCAACTACAACATTCTTGGTGTTTTCTATATTTTTAAAAATAAATTTCTCAAATTTTATAATATTTCTAAAATATATTTACAAATATAAAAAGATGAACTAAACTATATGAAGCTAAAAATAGTAATCTAATTTTAATCTTAATTTAAACAAATCGTTGTTCAATTTGAAATAAGAGATGCAAAAACATACCCAACAATGAACACTTGAACTGTCCAAAATATTATGCTTAAAATAAAATATCTAATTTGTATGAAAACATACGTATAAATACAATCTTTTGAATTTTTGGGTGTAATTACCTTATGAATTTGTAATTAATCCATAAAGTTTTGAGATATTTCTGAAGTGGTTTGCTTATTCAACTCTCAATCTCTTATTGGTACATTAATTTATTTTATACGATTTTATCAAAAATAACATATATTAAAATTTAAATATATTAGAAGTATGTATTAATGCAATTCCAGCTTTATATTTATTTTTCTTAAAAAATATATCAAATTACATAAAATTTTATAAATAAATATTTATAAATTTAATAGAATGAACCAAACTAAATGAAATTAAAAATAAAAATTTAATATTAACTTACTTAAGAATTGTTGTTTACTTTAAAAACAAATATGGAGCTCAACAATACTATACATGAACCAATCCAAATTACTATACATGGAATCGCATATCTAATTAAGATGATAACATAATAATACTTAATATAATATTATTTTCATGATATAAATTAAAATAACTGAAAAATTATGAACAAATATATAGATATTTATACCCATATAATGACACCTAATACAATTCCATTTATTTACTATAAATATAAATTATAAAATTACTTGAAAGTTATAAAAAACAAATGTAAATGTTTAACAACTGTCAGAATTTGATTATTTTATAAGTATTTATTTCCGTGCATGAGCATGGGAGAATCACCTAGTTTTCTATAAATTTCATGGTAATGAATCTCAGTTTTTGTGGGAAAGAAAACTTTATATTTTTCCTATTTTCTTTTGCCAAAAAATAATTTTCTACCGTTTCGTTTTAGTTTTCCGATTCAGCCCATACGAGATCTAAACATTGAACTGATCATAAAGTCTACTGAGCTTCACACTATTATATGATATAATCTTTAATAACAAATTCTTCATTAGTCCCATTGGTTGCAGAAACTTGCAAACCCGGCATGAGAGTCTGCTAACAAATTCTGAGGACCCTTACAATACTCATCTTCACCAAAACCTAGCTAGCTTCTACCTTCTCTCACTTTGCAATCTTATAGTAAACCGTATCCATGAGACGTATACTATATGTTAAAAGGCTAAGTACATAAAGACCATTAGGTGATTATTATATCAATTAACAAAAAAAAAATCTATAACAACTTAGCTTCAGGCCACCCTTGAAACTTCTCAAGAGCTACACCTTTTATAATTCTCAAATATACTACGGTACAAAAAAAAAAAATCTTTATAATAGTATAAGAACAGACTGTCTTTTGCCTCTATTCCATATGCCCTAAAGGCCACTATAGCTTACGACCTCTATTCATTAATCAAGTATTTAACCAAATTTAGAAAATAGGGTTAGTTGGCTCTTAGTTTTCAAATCAGCCTCAACCGTCAGTTTAAAGATCTAGAGACCAGCAAAATCTTTGGTCAGCCCCACCATCATGATTAAGGACAAAATATTATTCTCAGACTTTATCTTATTTTAATACTTGTCCAAAAACATTCTTTGATTTTTTCCCAAGTGACACGGCTATAACACTGATAGAAACCAGTATAATTTAGTTGTAGAGTTACTTAGATAAATCCACAATAATTCCAAACAAATTCAACATTTTTGAGCTAACAGATTTGTCTAGAACAAGCTGACGTTCTTCTTGCAGAGAATAAATAATTTATACATTTTTGTTTCTTTAATAGTAAAAGTAAATTCTACAAAGTCCACTCATTTGTTAAAATGTAGTATAAATTTTCTTCTTACAATTAACTGGAGACCTTTTACATTCTCTGTTCTCTTATCACCTAATTTCATGATACCTAACACAAAGTAGAAATAATATTTTTACCAAAAAAAAAGTAGAAATAATATCAGTGTGTAACTCCTTGTTTATGCTATGAAGATAACTCCTAATGGATCCACCATATAGTTTCCGCTTTAGGCTTACCTCGGACGTCTTTGTCAAATATGACTTACATGCTTCATTTAATATAATATTGTTTTAATAATCGTAAAGTCCGTGGTTGGTGAAAAGATACCGATGTTCAAATGTCGAAAAAAAAATCTTCGTTTAACATCTGAGCTATACTAGTAAAAATAAGACCGATAAGGACGTACGTGTCGATATGGATGTGTGGGCGACTGATTAAGTTTGTATCAGTTATAAAATATCTGTCTTCCGGTGTAACTGTGGAATTGTCGGACCATTAGTTAAGTGTAATAAAAACCACGGAGCAAAAAAAAAAAGTTAAAGAACCTTCCGACTTAATCATGCACTCTCTTGTTTACGAACAGTATATATAAGCTCGGTGTTACTTGTGCAAGGAAACGGAAGGCAAAATAATCAGAATTGGTGTGCAAAGTCAATCATAATGTGGCAATATATGGCACTGTAGGAAAAAAATTATATTAGAGAAACGAAGAAGGAGAGAATAAAGTAGCATAACACAAAGCGATTCGATATTCAAGTTCAAGCGTGATGGATCACACAATCACGGAAACACAATGAGGAACACATAGATACCCCAGAAAATACACGATGCACTCACAACAACATCTTACTTTGTCACAAGTAAATGTCTAAAAGATAACACAGGCATCTTATTTTGTAACAAAAGCATATAGCTAGTGACCGATTCCTGGACTATTCCCGGGTTTGGTAGGCCGGAACGCATCCAAGGAATGATCTTCTGTCTCTAACTTGCTTGAAATATTCAAACCGCGATCACCAGTTTTCTTCGGGATACTAGAGATCCCCAAATATTTCAGTGGTCGAGCGTCAAGGATCTGAGATTCTTGGATGAGAATCAGCACTATTAATAGTAAAACCATGGTAGTCAAACTGCATTTAGCCATAGCAATAATAATTAGAGATAGTGATAATTTCTAGATTACACGAAATGGATAAAAAAGATTAGGAAATATATATGTACGAAGACACTTCGGTAAGATTTTAATGTATGTATGAATGGCTTCAACTCTGAGATGGCTATTTATGGAGAAGACAAATGACTAGTTGGACCATGCATGTGTACCTCCAACAAACAAAGCCAATAAATTATTCATTTGAAATAATTAATATATAAAGACACATGGAAAATAATTAGGAGTTTGTTTATAAATTCCGATCTTCTGGGAAGATTCTTTCAGTGGAGCTCATATGCGAATTTACAAGAATGGCATTGCTATAGTAGAACATTAACGTATGAAAAAGTACATGCAGGCCCAAAACAAAATATAGATATATAAAATGTTGATGTATTCATTTCACGAAGCACCAGTGGTCTAGTGGTAGAATAGTACCCTGCCACGGTACAGACCCGGGTTCGATTCCCGGCTGGTGCAATTTTTTGTTTTAAAATGTAATTTTTATACTGTTGAATGCAAAAGCAATTTTTGGCTGTGTGACTGTGTCTACTCCGTGGGCATATATCGCTTTAAAAGATTTTGTTTTAAAATGAATAAAATTAGTCTATATATATATATATATATATATATATATATATATATATATATATATTTAAAGGGTTTATGCATTTTCTTCACCAATCACCACTGAACAAACAATAGCCTTGCATTTTTTGTAGTTTTTAATAAACAATAAAACGATGTTGAAAAGTGTGTTATTCACCAAGTTCATCATTCCCATTACAACAAAGAAGAATCATTAGTTGTCTTATTACATCATTTTCTATATCTATATTGTACCATTTCAACTTCAACTAATTAAACAGAGCATGAAAGGAAAAATAATATTTCTTTCTTTATTGATTTTTAATGTGCTATATTAACTATTTAATTGTACTAGCTAATAGAACTCAATTAAATCATTTTCCTTGTCCCTAATTAGGAAATCTTTAAACCTTCTTTTTTGCATCACCAACCACTTCTTAATCATTTTTAAGAAAATCCCAAAGTGTAGTATAAGATATCTTCTTAAAAAAATATTTAAATCTAAAAGCTTTCTTCATGTGCTCTCAAATTCTACTTTTTCACATGATGGCAAGTAGTAAGCAGCTACAGAGTGTCTGCTATATATTAACATGCAAACTCATGCAAGAAATTAAAGTTTGAAATTAATTAAACACAAATCGTAGTTTAACCTTATTAATGAACTAGGGTAACTCTTGATCAACCAAACTTACAAATGACATATCATACACTACATGCAATAAATTAATTAAACTTACTTAACGCAGTAATATAAAATACATATCAAATTTAGTAAAATCAACGAAGAAGTGTGCTTAACTATTAGAACATTTTCTACGCCTTTAGCTCATTGTTGACAACATGTCCAGAGCCAAGACTATGTCCTGGTGTCATAGGCTTGAAGTCATCTTTAAACCCTTCGACTATTTCATTATTCTCCTTCAATTTATGACCAATACCCGGACTATTGCCCGGATAAGTAGGCCCAAAATCATCAGTGTTACCGGCTGTGGAATGATGATCACGATCTTCACTGTCGGTTTCTCGCAACTGTCTTGCTTCGGTGTATTGTATTTTATAACATACCATCGAAATGAAGAGAATGATAAGAACGATATAAATTGAGATTTTCATGTTAACCTTTTTCTGTGTGGGGGATTGGTTTCTAGGGTTATGAGAGAAGAGAGTTGAGACCACAAGACTTTTGGGTTACGTTTTTAAGTTACTTTAAAAGAGAGATCGTTTTTATAAGCGTAAGTGAGTGGAAGTTGAACAAAGAGCACAGTGGTTTAATTTGGACCGTTCGTGTATCAGTTTCCAAAATAATAGGAGAACTATAAAACAAAGGGGTTAGTATTAAACATATGCTATAATAGACAGTCGATGGACGGCATATACCCAAGCTGAAAGAAGGATTTCAAATGGTCCATTGGTATATTTTAATGTTAAAATACATAATATCAGAAACGTCTGTTTCGATCATCATGAATCATAAATCAACTTTACATTCATAGTTTTAATGTTTAACTGTTATTTACTAGTAAATAAATCAAAGATATTTTTATACGACACAATCTAAGCGTGTGATTTTCAACAGAGGTTCTGAATCTCTCATAGTGCTCCATTGTTGAATATACCAAATCACACTTGTTAATTTTTCCGGTGGAAATAAATAAAGGCTGGTGACGAATATGGTTTATGCTAATTAAGATTTTGACCATGGAATAATACATTTTCAGAAGATGGAACTGAGAGAGAAAAAACCAATTTTGTAATTGTAAACATAAATGTGATTAGTTTTAAAATGAAATATACTCTTACTGTATTCAAAAATGATGTTATATAGACTTTTTGTTGTACTTAACAGTAATACTATAAGTTTCCAAAGGCTAATTAAGTTCCACAAAACCCGCCCTTCCCTAACCCTAGAAAGACACTGATGTTAGAAGGACCCTCTCCCAACTGGTCATCTCCGTGTATAGATAATGGTATATAAAATAATATAAAAGCTTAATATATACTTGAGCTTTTAAAATAAATCGTACAAATTTTGAAATAAATCTTGATTTTAGTTATAAATAAATACTGAACAAACAAAAGTGTATGTTCACGGTTGTTGGAAATTGGAATGTATCTCTTTCTTAAATTTTTGCTGAGTTCACTTATTTAAGAGACTTGACTAGTTTTGCATATTTATTTCTCCAGTAAAAACTACGGTCTTAAAAACATTATTTTGAAATATGTTATGATAATTGTTTGGCTATATATATACTATTATACTGCAAAATTGCAAGTCTTGAGATTCCTTTGCTATATGATCATATTCTTGACTCCTAAAGAGTATTATAACAGTTGGACCCCCCCACTCACAAATACAAAATCTTCTCCAGTCTCCACTACCAATAAAGATTGGTTACAACCAGGTCATATTTATAAAAGTATTATTCGTACGACAAAAAATAAATGTTATATGTTTTCGTAGTTCTAAATTGCCTTCTAGAACCGTTGTGTATATAAATATTCTGTGATTGTAGTAAACAAATTTGAATAAATACAACAGACATTTGCTACTTTCTCTAGACTTGTATACGATTGATTTTCAGTATGCATGCACAAGTGTATACTTTCTTTGTGTTGATGTTCTTATTTGGGGAAAAAAGGTTTTTGTGAACCTGTGACGTTCGATAGCCAATTGTTGATGCTGCTGTACTCTTACAAATTACAAAGCACTTGAACCAGCTGTTTCTGTCCAGAAGAAGAGGCATAAACAAAGTAAGATAAAAATTTGTGAAGTGAAATATTAAAGGCAAACAAAATCCCGACGTATAGGGAACAAGCCGTCGAGTTTCTTAAAAATCAGTCACTTCTGTACATAGTTTTTAGATGATTATTATATGAAACGTGTAATTTCAGTCTGGAAAATCAAACTCTAGAACAATATGTAAGTCACTTCTTTCTTTTTTTTTTTTGAAAAAGGGCTTTTAATGTAAGTCAATTCTTTTGTATAAAAAATGATATAATCAAAGCAAACGGACAGTGACAAAAAAAAAAAAAAAAAATCAAAGCAAACGCCAAACGGACTCTTCCTTCGTTTTTTTTTTTTTTTTTTTTTTTTTTTTTTAATCAAAAAAATTTATAAATGAAATCTGTCCGATGAATCGGGAATCAGATACGGTTACAAGCTTGTTTTGAACAAAATATCGAAATCAAACTATTATAATCCTAGCTTCGCCCGCCCACTAAACCCGGCACATTCCGCTAGTTTGTTTTTTTGAAATTCTTCGACTTCGGTAGCCGTTCTCTACCATCGACGTGACTCTTAGGAAAGTGAGGTTCTCCTCGTTGCCGAGGATGCCAGGAGTTCCCTTGACGTCTCCGGAGTAGCTAGTTCCCGATGATCTCCACCAAACTTGCAACTTTCTCTGTCTATGAAGCTCAAACGACCAAAGGAGAGGGTTCAAATACTTACCAAGGCCTTGCGATCGCCACCAAAGCTGGAATGTATGAAACGCCACACGACACCTTGAACCGCATCCCAAATCGAACAAACGCTCGCTTTAGCCGTCAACGAGACCTGCAGAAAGACAGGTTGTATCCATCGCCATACCATGAAAAGAAGCCTCAAAACCTACGCAAGAAAGCCAGCAACACCACCGCAGGAGGAACAAGACCAACACTACGGTGCCGGGATGTGAGCTATGACGAGATGCTGACTTAGAGACGGTTAATGACTCCCGAGAACCATCTAAGCATCTAAGACTTTTGAGAACCAAAAAAACCTTTTCTTGACCGCAAACGAACGACCTCCAGAGCCAAGGAGATAGCAACAGCATGAAGAACAAGAGACTTTAACTCCTAGAGTCAGGCTGTCGCCTAAACTGTCAGAGAATCAGATCAAGACGCCGGAGGAGGAAGCAACGGAAGAGAGGCGGGGCAAACTGAGAACCGTCTAATGGCCATTAACGACCACTCGAAATGAACCAGAAGCACACACACGAAGAAACAAAGCCGAACACTTTCACCACGATTACATCCGACTCGAACCTCGCCCCAAATCCAGAGACCGGAGCACTCTTGGTTGCGGTAAGCAGGGACCGGAATCTCCCCGACCCGAGGAAACCCTAAATACCCCTCACCTTAACCAAACGAGCACGGCGCAATAGATCCGCAGCAACGAACCGCCGCCAGACCCAGCCGTGACAAGAACCTACACAGCCTCCCCCGCGACGAAGGAACATCGGAGAGCTTGAGAAAGGGAAAATCGAGCTCACCATAAACCCTAAAAGCCGACTCCACCAGCACGACCCACACCACAACACCGCGTCCCGTCTCCAGATGAAACTGAACCACCACCGGAGCCGTCAATCTTCGCGAGCAGACGACGAGGCCAAACGACAGAAGCCAAACCAGAGACTGAAACAAAGCGGGAAGAGCACGTGAAGACCAGAGAAAGCAAAGAGCAAACTGAGATAAGAGGAGAAAGCCCTCCGACGCCGGCACGCGCTCGGACGCGCCGCCCGGACGTCAGAGGCGGATGTTAATGGCTTTTGAGTTTCGCGAGCTTTAGGAGAGAGAGCGTAGAGAAATATCTTCTAGACGCGTCGACTCTTCCTTCGTTCTAACGTAAGTTTTTTTTTTCTTTTACAAATGTCTGACTCAAAGTTTTATCAAAAACTTGTGAAAAACATAATCGGTTGAATTTAATGATAATAATTTTATCACTAAATTCATTTTAGCAAATCCATAATATATATGAATAAAATTCATTTTTTAGAATACGTTCTATGCGATTAAATATAATGTGTGCATGTGATGTTTTTATATCGACACTTGTTGTCCTTTTTATGTATTTATGTCCATCGAATTTTAAGCTATCATTTGAACTTATAATGAGCCCGACAACGCCGCCAAACATGTTAATATTAATATAAATTAAAGTGCATCTTTTATTATGAACACTAGGTGTTTAAAAACGAACGATAAGTATTTAGAATCAAGTCAAAGGTACCACCATCCTACCACTCATTCTTTCTTTGTTGTTTGTCACTATAATAGTTTTCTGATAAGTGTATTTTTTAAAAAAATTAACCTTTTCATTAGTCTTTCCAAATTGGACATCAATACAGTTACAAACAAACTAGAATTCAAGCAAAATCGGTGCGACCATTGGACTAATAATAGTTTTGAGTCATCGGACTATACAGCCAAGTTGTGGACGCAACTCCGGATCCTACCCTCATCATCATCGTTCCAGGTTAATCCGGCGAGGGAGCTGTCGCATCCCATTCGATGAAAGAAGAAAGAAGAGAAACCTAGAAATCGGGTTTGGGAATGCAGCTGCTTCGATACTTAATTACAGGCTTCAACCTGCACAATAAAGAAAGGAAGCAACACCACCAATATAGATCAAGTGACCTCATCGGTGCTGGGATGAGCTACTTCCAACAAAAGGTGTCACCGAGAGACAGCAGGAGTCGGAGACAAACCCAACCCACCAGTACCCTTGTCTAATGTCCGGCTTTGGGAACCGAAGACGGTTCTGAAAAGTGATTGCAAGACGCTTTCCGGTGACAATCAGAAAAGACATAGATATGAAGCACAAGACCCGACGACCCTAAACGAAAGTCGTCACTTTATTATCAAATAAGTATAGACCCATATCTAAATAAGTACCATGTAAGTCAAGATTCAAGAGTGTTTACTCAAATATTCAGTTAAATTTCAATATAAATAAGTTATACTATAAATCATTTTATGAAACATGAAAACTTCGAACAAAGCTCACGAATTTAATTAAGTTATACCATAAATCATTTTACGAAACATGAAAATGTCGATCGAAACTCTTGAATTTAATTTACCTTTTTGGAACCTATAATATAAACTTCTTTTAGAAAAACTATAATATAAACCAGAATTAAATTTTGAATCGATGTTTTATTTTTTGGCGTAAATAGTTTTGATTAACGTTTATCTGGACATGAAATATGGAGAATTTTTTTTTTTTAAATTGTATTTTTTAATCAATACTTTGATATACATCCAATTTCCTTTGATCAGCGCTATACATGTAGGTAACAAAGGATACTGTATTTCTGTTAGAAAGTAATATTTGACTTAGAGAAACCTTATATATTATTATTTGCGATGTAAATATTTTTGGTGAGCTATAATATTAAAACTAAAATTCTATTTTAAAATAAAAAGATAGTTCACAAATTTATGATTAGAAGTATTCTTTTCGGATAACAATGCGATATATATATATATGTATATATATATATATCTTTGCCAAAACAAAGATAGTTCACACACACACATTATTCATTAATAATAGTTAAATATAATAAATAAATATTTAAACTAAATGAATAAATTCTTTCTAAAATTTGATTTTATTAATATTTAATTATGTATTTTTTGAAGTATTCAACATTGTTTTACTTAATTGATATTTAATTAAGCATCTTTATGTTTCTTAATTTTTAGTTTTATGATTAAAAGTATTCTTTTTGGATAACAATGCAATATATATATATACTCCAAAAAAATTTAACAAAATAATGAGCATTTATATTTTGATGAAAAAAATAAAAACAATTTAAAGAGATGCATAATCAATAATAATTAATCATAATAAATTCTGAATTATAATGTATACATTTATATATAACTGTTGATTATAGGTGTAATCACAGACAAAACACCTAGAATCACTAGTTCAACCAAGTATTTTAGCTAAGTATTATAATTTTCAAATATATAATTGAAAGCTATGGAGTAGATAGCCTGAGACCAGTGGCGAAGCTATATGGAAAAGGGTGGGCAGTTACCCACCAGTTGCTCACCATGACTTTTAAAATTTAATGTATCTTATATATTAAAATAGAAGTTACGATTTTAATTTATGTGTGATTTTTTTTTTAAAATGGACCCTCACTAGAAATCAATTATAATTCATTTATTACTAATAATATGGTTTAATAATATCATTCTAATATAACCATCTAGCCATCAACGCCTACAAAACCGGATTGGTTAACATAGACAAATTTGTTTCCTTAATAAATTATAATAGATATTCCTAGATTTTCTCTTAATTACATCCGAATAAAAAAATTTCAAATCTTTTTATTTACGATATAAATATATATTCATATTTATTTAAAATATAAATGTATATTTTGTTTTTCACTTAAACAAATCTTTTAAATATTTAATTAATTTTATAGTTAATAATACAATAGATGTATATTTCATTTTTAATTAAAATAAACCTTTTAAGTATCTAATCAAATTTGTAATTATATTAAGCCATGTACAATTTTGTATTAAATTTGTGATATTAATTTAATATAATATTTTCAATTAGATCTTTGATCTCTAACAATTAAGATTTGTTAATATTTGTACCACATTATTGAAAAATATGCCATCAATATGAACAATAGGTCTACAAATGCTATTTTGAAAGTGCATTCAGTTTCTGTTATTAAATATAATGGATGATTTTATTTTATATTTCAATAATAAGTATATGACTGCTTCATTTACAGAAATATAATCAAGCTTATTTTTATATATACCATATTCATATATTATTTATTAATGTGATTGTTTTGTATCTTTTATCTTGTGCAATTTTGAAAATGCAATAGATATTGTACCAATTTTTGTCATTAGCATAAATTACACTTAATGTAGGTTATTCAGTCAAATATTTAAATCATACAAATTATCCGATTAACATATATGTATGATCTAAACCTAAAATACAAGTATAATCTTAAGGAAATTAATATCTAAGTTAATATTAAGTTGAATGGATTTTGTCGTAAATATCAAAGAATGTAAGATTTTAGTTAGTGTTCATGTTTTAATAAGAGAGATATCACTAATAATTTGAAACAAAAATAAATAAATTATTTCATGCAAACTATAAAATTGTTGTATTTGAAAATATTATAATAAACTATTAATAATATGGTAAATATTAAAATTATATATCATTAATCATGTAAATCAAATGGTTACATATATAAAAATGAAAATAATTACCGCACGGTTGTGCGGATCGAGATCTAGTTTTCTATTAATATTTAATAAATGCCTCCATGTATATAATACACTTTGTTATTATATTTTACATTTTCAAAACAACTTCTAGATTCGCTGCCTGAAATGGCAACCCTAAGCTAGGTTAATTCTTCTTTTAACTTTTTTTTTTCCCTGTAAAATACTTAAACTAAGACGTGAAGATACACAAAGCCGGCAAAAGGATGAACTTTTCCCCGAAAATACGCCGGCGGAAACACACTGTAGCATCCCGATTTCTGGTAAATGTGAAAAGGCTTAAGAGAATTGATTTGGCTACCTATGTCACCAAAGTGCGTTTACCTTTTCCGGCACATATCCGTTTAGAACTCTAGAGTTAAACGTGTTTGAGCTGGAGTAATGGAAGGATGGGTGACCTCTCGAGAAGTGATTCGTGATAGCGTGCGAGTGAGGTCAAAGCACGGAAAAAGGTTATGTGATGATTAAATGGTCAATAAACAATGATTTCAAGCCTAGGAAAAATCAACGGACCGACCGTCGGATGGGATGAAACCCACAGGTCGAGAAAACGGACATGGATGACCCATTAACCATGGACGGTCGAGAAGTTACACACATTTCTCCGGAAACTAAGCCCTAACCAAAGAAAATAGACATAAACAAACACAACAGAAGAAAACATGAATATAAACTGAGTCTAAAGATCAAAACCATAAAAGAAACAAACTTCTCTATACTATCCATAAAACATAAAGCTACCACAAGTTTTTTGGTAACAGAATCTCCCACTTCAAATAAGCATAGCCAAATAAACTAAAGAGCCACAAGCTTCTGAAATCGATGAAAGCAAAGCCCCTTCAGCGCATAAGTCTTCTTTTAACTTCACTTCGTGAATGTTAATGATTGTCCTTTATATATTACAGGAGTGTTTTTTATAACGAGTTTCTATATTACAGGATACTCGTACGTACAATAATGACAGAATATTAAAATCTACGAACTACCACAAAATAAAAAATATATTTAATCAAAATGTATATGTAACTTCGATATCCTTGAGCTTTTCAGAATCATTTACAGCTTTGTGAAATAAGCTCGTGCCAATGAATTAATATACATCCAACCAGGACTGCATCCAACAATTGTTTTTCTAAAGACAAAACGTTAATGGACTAACCTGATAAAATAAAATAACTATCTCATGAATTTTTCATAAATCATTGTTTAATTTTTGACCAAAAACAAAGAAACATACGTTCAATCTGAATTTTAAACGGCTTGACAGTGTAATTATTATGACAGAGTTTTTGTTTATGTGTATCTCGTGCTATACACTTGATAGTCGGAATATCCCACACTTCTGAATATTCGTGCTATGTATGAATAGTGCGCCTGGAGCTATATCATTACATGTTGAAAAGTGAAGAGGATGATTTTAATGTTGGTTCCCACTTCCCACACGCAGGGAGGTCCTGTGAAGGGCCTACCACAGTCTCCGATCACAGAATTTATTCTTTTAAGTTTATTTGCTATATATATATTATTTTTTTTGAACACAAAGTTTATTTGCTATATTAATTACAAGAAAAAGAATAAATACAGGGTTTTGTTTAATAAAATTTAATACTCCACATCATCTTCTTTTTCTTCCATCTCATCATTTAACACAAATTCAACTTTTAACCACTATAATGATTTTGTTTAATAAAATTCAACATCATATTTTACAAATTAATGATTTTTTTAAAAAAATATCCAAATTAAAATAAACTTAATCTCTATTGATAAAGAATTTAAAATGATAAATTTTGGTAATAAAAATAAATTATTAATTTATAATAAGATTATTGGTTTTTAAATAACAAAGAGGATATAAAAATGTCAAAAAACTTTAGAAAAGTGACGTGTATCGTTAGTGGTTCTCACTTTCTTCTTATTCAACGTGTTGACTCTTTTAACAAAGTTTAATCCACATCATCAAATTTCATTTTACCCCCATTGTAGTGATTCAATTGTTGAATCTTTTATTCAACACCCCAATTGTACATAGTTTAAGACCATGTACAATGGTTTCAAACTCATTTCATTATCAACACCCTCATTTTTTATTTTTAACATGTCACATCATCTTCTCTTTCTTTCATCTCATTTATTCAACATCTACTTCATCTTAACCATCTACAATGGTTTGTTTAAAAAAATTCAACACCCTACCCTATCATTTTTAATTCATACTTTTATCTTTATAATATAATAATTGTATATTAATAATAGTTTTAATTCTAATTAACTTAAAAACAAAAAATAATGTAACTTTTAATAAGAACAATTTTGAATTTTTAAAAATTTACTATTAAGATCTATAAAAAAAATTAAAACACTAAAATAATTGAATATTGGAAAATGACATTTTTTCTATATCCAAATGAAATGAGATTGGTCTCTAATAGGAGAGTTCTCTCTCTCCTCAGATAAGTGGATCCCACTCGAAAAATTATGTGTATTGATTTGCAATAACGATTTTTGTGATATATTAAATGGGTTTGGTTACAAAAATTACAGAAATGGCCCAATCGACCTCTTTGTTCCGTAAGCTTTCTCTTAAATCGAAGTCTAGGGTTTTCATCATCGTTTCAGATTCATCTTTGTTCCATGAAGCAGTTTAACTTTCCCTACCTTTACATATCCCCATATTTACTTAGTTCATCATAAATGGTTCCTAATCGAAACTCTTACGTGATTCCTCCTTATATTTCATGGAGGAACCCTTCATCTCATAAACTCTCATCGATTCCTCTACCATGCAGCTTATAACATCTCCTCGAAAATGTCCGCCGCTGATGCTCCAATTGCTCAAACCGACGTGGCCACTCAACCCTTGACTCTCTCCGCCTTAGTCGTACTAATCAGTTCATAGTTGGTCGCCTCCTCCGCTTCTGTGAATGTATGGGAATCTTCTCCCTCGATGAAAAGGTAAAGACATCTTTTATCTAATATAGTAAACTTTCAAAATTTAGTGACTAATATATAATAATTATGCGACTTTCAAACTAATTTTTAAAAACCTATGAATATTAGGAATGGTCCTCTATTTCCACGATACTGGATCGTTATGCTGCTTGTTTCTGATTGTGTCAGCCTCTCCGGATCTTGAGAATCGGAGGTCTCTTATAAAGAGGTTTCTTGATGATGTATCTCAGAATCGGAACTAGTGATCCTTGATGGTGTTTGGACTTAAGAATCTTTGGACATGCTGATGTTTAAGATTCCTGGAGCCACAACTCTTGTGGTCTCACGGTTTAACCTCACAGGTCCTAGAACCACCTACAATGTTGAATTACTAAAGGAAGATGAGGCAATGTACATATTTTGTATTTGTGCTTTCGGGACGAAATTACCGCCACACTGATTCATAAATCTTTTAGTTAAGCAGGTAATACTGTGTCGTTTTATGCCACTGATACATATGCTTTGCTTCCAAATACTCAGAAGTTACATTGTTTTTTGGTAGGTTGTTGATGAGTGTAAAGGTCTACCTTTGTCTCTTAAAGTTCTCGGTGCTTTGTTAAAAGACAAACCTGACAGATGCTGGAAGGCATACTGTAGAGGTTATCAAGAGGTGAAGCTTATAATGGGGCTAGAGTGTTTTCTATGTCAAAGAAAGTATGCACAACCTCGACCCCAGAACCAGAAACTGCTTCCTTGATCTGAGTGCATCCTATTGATGTTGTCACCAACATGTTGCTTGAGATGCATGAGATTGACGAAGATCCCTAAACCATGTACTGCAAAAATTAGGGAGAGATATATCTCTTGGACCATTCGTTCACAAGCCTTCAAAGCATCAATTTTTGATGGGTACTAACGATGGTTACGATGTACATGTTGTTCAAACTATAATTTTTTAAGTTTTAATATCATTTTTAAACAAGTTAGTTTGATGAAAAACAAGGTACCATTTGTTCCCTAAAATTTATGTTCAAGGTAATGGGAATGTGGTCGGCATCTGCTTAAATTATCAGAAATAAAGACATAGTGAATGGATAAAGGATTCACACGAATGAAAAAAATAGCAGTTTCAAATAATGTTCAAAGAGAGTGTTTGTACGGAAAAAGAATTCATAATTCGTTTAATAAAATGCTTTGATGATGTTTGATGGGCAAGAATGCTCGCTCAGTAAGATGCTATAATCCGTTTATTTCTTTCTCTATATTGGCATTTATAAATATGATTCGTTTATGTGATAACCTGTCCAGTTTGGTACTATTAAATACTTATGCTACTACTTGGTCCTCTATTGTCATGTTGAATCAGAGATATTTTACCAAGGAAGAGACACTTAAGTGGCCAGGAGCATGGATCGAAGCAAGAACCATATATGCTAAAACATTCTAATTCACTAAGGTTTTTTTTTGGGCTCAACAACAAATTTTTCATTAACCAATGAGTTTTACAAAGCAGATTGACCACATTGAAATTCCACCACAATACAATGCATCTTAGCAACACCCTGGAATACTCACTAGGTGATTTTTCCCTCGGATCCAGTGAAACCTAGAATATAATTGTTGTAATTTTAACCACATTGAGGTGAGAATGCTCCACGACTCGAAGCAAACCATCCCTTAGACCACTACATTCTACCACTAAAAAAACAAGGATACAGCTCTGGTCCTAAAATATCGAAAAGTCCTAAGCTGAGAGTTTCTTTGAAAAACCAGCAGCAGGTACCAAAGATACGCGTGATATGCTCGACCGGCTGCATCAACACCCGAGGGATGCTTATTCCCAGCATGGCTTATTCAATATCCAGGAACTAAGGAGCTGACCCTTGAAAGGTGGGTTGAGGTGTTGGCTCTTTCTGCAACCCATCCTGAACTCAGTTCGATGAAGAAGAAGCAACACTACCGAATCTATCTTTCATACGGTACTGCGAATGTGTTACTTCTAGACGTGGCATCACCGAATCTCAACAAACCTTCTGTCGACCACGCACAAGACTGTTAATTTTCTCCACGCTACCTCCGAGAACCGGAGGAGCAGCTTCACCATCGGGACACCAAGACACAGGAATCAGAACACCGCTTGTCTATAGTAAAGCACCTCACTTTCCACTTCTGACAGGACCATAGAAGATCCCTTACTTCCGTGAAAAGCTCCACAACACGCGGTTCAAGAGCTAGTCCAGCGAACACACATTCGCTTTAATGTCTCCGGCGCACCTCCGAAGAAGGTTGTCCAGAGTTAACTTGGGCAAGAAAGATGAGGGAGCCATCCTTGCACCGAAACAGCTACACCAGCCACCACACTCGCCCTACTTCCTCCAGATCTGAGATACAATCGCGCCCTCAAGGTCAATTTTTCAGATCTACAAGGAGAAGGACGAAACGGAACTCCACGCCTCCGCCTATTCGGTGAGCCGACAAGCCAAAGGTGAAAATGGTCTTCAAACTTCACCACCGAAAACCTAAAACGCCGACCCAACCCGGAGTCTTCACTCGACTCGCCGTTGTTCCACATCTGTCTTCAGCTATCCTAGCTCGCCTCCGCCGCGGTCAGAGTTGAAACCAGGGACCTCCATCAAATCCAGATCCACCATGCATATCATCGAGAAAGCTTGAAACACCACCAGATTGGGCAAAAGGAAAACGAGGAAAGGGAATAGAGATGCCTCCGACGCCGGAAAAGGCTCCGAACGTCGGGGGACCGCCGTCAATTGCTAAAGTTTCTTCTTTTTGGTAGAGAGCGTTTGGGGTCTTTTTAAGAAGCCTCAATCTCTTTTGATTCACTAAGATTAGAAACACTTATTTATTTTACGCGGTAAAATATATAAATTCTACATTTAAATCTTGTGTATACATCAATTTGAACTTTGGCTTCTTCAGTTTGAATAATTTTTTCTCTCAAATTCTTTCATCTTTTTGAAGCCACGATTGTTCTCATACATTTACTCTTTTCGTCAAGTAAGACAAGAATCAATATTTTCGTAGACAAGTCTAAGACCAAACATTCCGCGCTTGCGAAGAGGCTTACCCCTAATGATTAGAAGCGAGTAGTCTTTATATTGCAACCTCGACCATCAACCTCACAGTTATTATGTTATTTATAATTATTATTAAATAATTAAACACCAACGTACCAAGAAATGACTTTATTTATTATTTCTTGATGTTTTGGTTTGGTGTACAAATATTCAAATTTTTACCTTCTTCTTAAAAGCATTTGTAAAAACTATTATCATATTTATTGATTTAATAAAGTTTTAGAAAAATAATTTCCACAATGTTTCTGGAATATAGTCAGATAAGATCAGAATTATGCAAAAGTTTTGCCTTAAAATATGAAATGGATGTAATATTTTTAAAAAATTGAACAAAAAAAGATTAGCCACGTTTAAAAGTACAAAGTTAAGTATATATATGTTATAAAACATAAAAATCATTTATACAAAAACTTAAGTTGTTTGTTCTAATGATGGTTTCGGCCATATATTTAACAATGTGTATATTTTGTAGTTCTCGAATGGTTGCGTACACACGTATGAGCGGGGTATTATTGGGTTTAGGGAAGCCCAATAACATATCAGATCGAATTTCCATTGCTCATAGACTTTATGTGGATATTTTATTTAAATATTTCGATTATAGGCCCGAAGAGAAAAGAGACTGATTTTTTTTTTTTTGGACAACAGAGACTGATTTTTTAAAAAAAAAAAAAATTTAAGGTGAAAAGGTATGCCTATGTTTTTTTTTTTTGGTCAAAAGGGTATGCCTATGGTTATGTATGGTATTTTCCTCCTAGCATTCGCAGATGGATTAACACTTAACACTCGCTTGTTGTTGTTGTGTCGAATTGTATTACTTTCTTTGTTTTGGCGTTGCTCTTCTTTTCAGTTTGTACTTTTGGAGATTTAAAATCTACCAGCTTTGTATTCCATTCCACTCTGATGATAAACTTAGATGAAAAAGAATTAGTGGTTAGCTTTAGTCCATCACAAGCACACACATTTGCAGAAATATTTTTGTATCAAACTAGTTGGTAATACCATTATACTGTATATTCTACCGGTTTATTAGAGAGTTTTTTTTTTTACTTTAAATTATATGTTTTATTAGGGCTATCTCATTACATAGCGGTAAATAAAAACAAAACAAACTTTCTGTCAATACTGCCATGCCATAACTGTTGAAACCCTGTATTTACACGCTTCGTCATATGGGAAAACTTAATGAACTATACACCAATATATTTTTACTTATTTCAGAATCTTTGATGCATTAAGCAGCAGATACTGTCAACGAGAGATGAGTTGGAGTTGAATGGTAATAAATCGTCAGAAAGTAGATCTATAAAGACGATGACAAAAGTCATATGAGTTACTTCAATTTTTTAAACTGGAAACTAAATTTTCTGAACTACTCACTCTTTTTTATTTTTTACTTTTTCTTTTGTACACCCAAATAAAATTACAACCCATGACAAGATCGATGAAACATGAGTAGTGGAAAAGAGGTAATGAAATAGACCATCCCTTCAACAACCCATAAGTGCCTAATTTTTTTTAAAACAACATTTCAGATCTAAGTTTAACATACAAAGGTAAAATAAAATAAAAATCTGGAAGCAGCCATGTTCCTAGCTAAATAAAAACAAGGGATCAAAGCTTGTTTTAAAAGCCCTACATACTCTTCTTCATATTCCTGCAACTTGAGCCTTCTCCTCCACCCATTGCTTCCTGAAACCCCAAAAAATCGAAGGAAAACAAATTATATTTTTATATCTAACAAAAACTAGCAAATTACCTACTTCTCATCAGTCATCAATACACAGAAGAATTAATGTGGAAGGTATGACAAAACTCATATGAGAGAAAGTAGTACCTGAGACTGCTTGTTATTGACCATATGGACAAATGGTTCTTCATTGTTCTTAGACCCGACATGGGTCCTCTTAAGGCCCAAAAGCCCTTTCCACCTTCCCTTGGAGGAAGATGAGAAGATGGGCGGCTTGAGAGCGAAGATGTTGGTAGCATCACGAGGACTTTCTTCTTCATCTCCAACGAGGAGCTCTTCTCTTAATGTTCTCTGGACTTGGTTAGTCTCCTTGAAAGGAAAAAACTTTCCTTTAGAGAAAAGTTCATCAGCAGGCATCATTGTGTAGTCGGAGACAGAAAACTCGAAGTTATCAGTAGCTGAGGAAGAACCCTCTGGTTTGGAGAGAGGGCTTGATCTTGGCGTCTTCGTTGTCTCAGGCCTAGTCTCAACAAAATCATTAGAGAAAGAGATTCTAGGACTCATGTCACCACCGCCATTGAAGTTGTACATTTCTAAGCATGCCATTAGAGACAGAGCTCGTTTGTGTCGAATTATAAACTCAGTTCTTTTGGAGAGAGAGAGAGAGATTTAATTCTGGTAGGGACGCTCAGTTGCACAGAGAAGCCTTGTGCAGTAGTATTATATAGTACCCAATACTCATTTAGTTCTTTTGCTCAAAGGATCAATGATGAAGCCATAATAACCAAAATAGTGTACAATATTAAATTTTATTAAAATAATTTTTTAATTAAAAACAGATGTTACTGTTGGGGTGGGAATTAATTATTGGATATAATTTTGTATCCAAGTGTTTCAAACACAGTTCAATTATTGGTCGATTCTGGTAATTTATTTTTGATACTGTGACATGAAAATGAACTATATAGTGTTTAATTGGTTTTGACGTTAGGTAAACACCCTTATCAGCACCTTTTATTTTTTATGTTATTCTATTTTGGCCTTTTATTAACAGGAAAATATATAGCGGCATGCATTGCCAAGTCAGATCGTGAACGTATGGTATGATGTTTTGTCATAACGTAATAACTGTGTGTCTCCCAGTTATGATTTATGAATACATTGATAGTCAATTTGATTTTCATTTAGGAGGAACTACTTAAGTTAAGGCACTGTTTTTTTGTAATATATCCTCCTATTAACCAGTATTAAGGCTATATCGAAAATAGTCTTAATTTTTAGAAAAAAACATTACTGTAGAAGTTTCTTGGGAAAATTACCAAAAGAGAACAAAAGAATAGTTTGTTGTTCCTTTGGTATAAAATTATTTTTGTCCATTTTTTCTCCTTTTTATCCTTTGTATTTATTAAAACTAATGAAATAAATAATTTTGTGAATCAAAAAAATTATTAAAAATATAAACAATTAATAAAACACTCATATACATAAGCTGGTAATTTTTTTTGTTCAAAAACTTGATAAATAAAATTTTTAAAATATCTTCTACTAAAAATAGAATGCGTCTTCTACGAAAAATGGTATAGTAGAAAACGATTTCTAAAACAAACATGTTTATCTACTTCTTTTAGAACGTCCATTCTACTATTTACTAAATTTCTAAATAAGAGGAATGCGCATTCTACTAATCGTAAAGGTATCCACTTTCCTTCCGAATGCATCTTCTACTTTTATAAAGTATTCTAAATTTTGGGGAATGTGTTTTCTACAATGTACTCTTACGTCTACTCGAAGTAGAAAGTGTATTCAGGATTTTTATCATTCTTCTAACTTTTAGAAGGCGCCTTCTACGGATAAGAATACCTGACTTTTTGCGAAAATTAATGAAATTTCAGTTAAAGAAATATTCTAAAAATATTCTAACTTCCTAAAACGTGTTATGGTCGATTTTACTTATGAAAAATGATTTTGCATTTTTTTCTTCATCAATCTATGATATTTCCATAGTTTATCTTGTGATTTTCACAAACTCTTGTTCTATTTTTTTTAAAGTTTAATAAAACTAAAAATTTACAAACGTCTTAAGCTTTTTATAAAAAAAATACTTTTAAACGTTTTTTATAAAGTTTATTTAAAGTTTTTTACTAAAAAATTTTTGTAAAGTTTTATTTTTATTTTTATAAAGTTTAGAAAGTTTAATTTTATTAAACTTTTATTAAAAAAATTTAAAAAGATTTATTTTTATTAAAAAATTTGATAAAGTTAAAAAGTTTACAAACGTTTTAAACTTTTTATAAAAATAAAACTTTGTAAAATATTTTTTATAAATTTTGTTTAAATTTTTTATTAGAAACTTTTTGTAAATTTTTATTTTTATAAATTTACAAATTTTATTTTATTAAAGTTTTATCAAAAACGTTTTAAACTTTTTATAAAAATAAAAATTTGTAAAACGTTTTTTATTAAAAATATTTTGTAAATTATTTTTATTTTATAAAGTTTACAAATTTTATTTTTATTAAAAAGTTTTATGTTTATTTTTCCTTTTTAAAACGTTTTTAGTTAATTTTAAAAAATTATATTACTTTAATGTGTTTAATTAGATTAATCAAGGGTTACTTTTGGGAATATGAAAAAAATTATACTAAAGGGAAAACTAAATGATGGTTTTATACTATATGGACAACCATGCTGAATTTTTGTTCTGTTTTGGCAATTTTTTCTTTTTGCTAAAATTTGGTGCATTCAATATAAAAATGGCAAGAGTTTACTGTTTAGTAGTTGCAAAGAATCACTTACATCTTTGCTTGTTTTATTTCATAACAAAAAATCAAAATACCCATATACGCGTAGATAACTTTTAAAAAATAATTTAGAATCGCCATAACAAATCATATAGAGTGAAATCTCTTTGGATGATTTATTTAAAGCGTTAGCCGATGATTGCGGGAGGCTTCCTTAGGATATGATAACTTAATACTCCCTTAGTAGTATATTATTCACTAAATACTACGTGTTATATTAAATGTTCTTGTTTTACTGTAATGTTGTAATGTTTTTTTCAGGACAAAATGCTATGCCCTGAAATTTTTAGGCCTCTCTGTAGGCGATCCTTTACTCAACTTGTGGGCACCCCCTGCTTCCTAGTTGTGCCTTTGTAAATTCTCCATATTATCATTCACTGATCCTTCTCCCCCTTTCTTTTAAATAGCTTGCTTCCTTGTAAGACTTTATTTTAAAATTAATGAAAACCATTAGACAAAAAAAATGTTTTTTCCAGAGAGAGAGAGAGGGAGAACCTAATTAATGCATATTATGTGATATATAATTAATTACGAAAAATATAAATGGTCAACCTGCATTTACTTTTCATGATGCTGGTGTAAATTGTAAATTTACCTCGTTGGGTAGTTTACGTTTTACGTCTAGGGCTTTGCAAGCTTTACAAAATATCAAATGCATTGGCAAGTAAGAAGTGATTGTGGGTCCAAAAACAAAAGATTCAAATTTGAATAATTGATAAAACTAATAGAAATGGAAAGAAATGAGGGAGAAAAGATATAAAAGGAAAGTGTCATAGTAGTCAGATTTGGAGAGATGGCATCTCTTCCACGGAAGTGTCTTTGAAAGCAACGTCACTCCTTTTTCTACAATGTTCTTAATAGCTTATATAAAAACAGTGTATTAAAGAGCCACTGGGACAAGCCAGAGTGTCTTATTTTGTGTGTGTGTGCAGAAAGTGTATGAATTTAGCCAGAGTTAAAGCTTTCAACATTTCCAGCTAGTCTTGTATGGTGAGAATATTTGTAACTAAGCGAATTCGATGCTTATATTCAATAATTCAAAGAAACTCAATCCTCCGTTAAAGCTTAAAGGTTATTTATAAAAAATAGTAACCAGTTGTTAAACTTATAAGTATGAACTTATTGTTTTATTTTATTGGTTATCTTTTATTCTCAGGTATGTATATGTATATAAACGATAAATAGTATTTATGACAATTTCTTTTGCAGCAATATCATATTTAAAAGGTTTTATATACAGTGAGTGTGGTTTGACTCAATAGTGAACAGAGTGTTATTAGCTGGCGATGCCGACCCTTTCCCTGACGAAACGTGCTTCCTCTGTTACACTCATTTAGTAGTATATATATACACACTACTACATTACGTTAAGTATACTGTACACACATAGAGAGATGACCAAAGTAACAATTTTGCTATTGCTTCTAATTTTCTATTTGGCTAAATGCTTGCGGGAATGTAAGGTGCTAATCGTCGTACATTCGTTTATTACTGTTAAATCACATATTAATCATGATGTAAATCGTTACCTACTCCTTTTTCTAACTGCAATAGTAGGTTGACGTGAAAAGGGGGCATGTAAGAAGTTACTATATGCTCCGTTACATCTTTTTATATCTTTTTTTTTTTGTAAATTGCATTCATAAATCTTTTAAGGGTTGAATTTTATTGAAAGTATTTTTAGTCTAGAGTAGTTCAACTAACAGTTCATTAATACTTTTACACTATAAGATTTAAATTTCAAATCCTAAAAAAATTAAATTATACTCTCTATGTTTCAATTTCTTAAAAATCATATTAATTTTTTAATTATAAATGTAAATACCAAAAAAACGTGATTGATAACAGTTTTTGATATAAGATAAAGTTAGTTTAATATGTAAAACATCTTCTATTACGAAACAACAAGAATCACTTAAACATCATATACATTGGAATAGAGAGAATATAAATTAATTAAATCTTCAGCATCATGGTACATGAATATCATCAAAATATGTCTCTCGTTTACTCTAATGCAGTTAAATGTTAGTTTTCATAAATAAATAGAATTACCAGCTGTTGAGTCATCCATAATATTTATTATAGTTTACAATACTATAATTTTCCAGTGTTACAAAAAAAAGTTTGAATTCTCGTTATATAGTAGCTATAAGAAAACGTTTTATGTATTATTATCTACAACCCTGTTGTTTTTAGCCTAAGCACTGTCAATGTTTGGAAGCATTATTTTTGCATATTGTAAATTTTGGGGGTCTTATGCATTTGATTTAAGTTTCTGAACTATCAGGTTAAAAAAAGCTTGTGTTATGTTAAATACTTGAACCCAAGCCTGAATAGGAAATGACAAAAGTGTAAAAAAAAATTAATACAACAAACTCTTTAAACAATGATTATAGTAATAAAAACTGAAACGTGCAGTCAAAGGACACCGGTTGTCAATCACATGGTTCTAAGTGCGCTTTTCTCAGGTGATAGGGACAAGTGTATTTACGCCACGTGTCTTTTTTGCTAAGCCCCACCGTTCTCCTCCGAATGACTGGTCAAAGTTAGTTCTCTGTTAATGTCCAAAATAATTGATTTGACCTTTTTGAAAATATTTATTGCACTATTTTATAAGATTTGGAATTTCACCATTGGATTATGTCATAAGAATCTAATTACATTATTGGCTTAACCAACTACAATACAAAAGTGTTTTGGAAAACAACAAACTGAATTGTAGTGCATCCGTCCTCCCATTCTTATCACGTGATTTGTGGTGTGAACCAAGACAAACTAAACTTGAAAATAGAACTCTTCAATGTCTCTCTAGTTTCGACTATGTTAGCATTCTTCGCAAATTGTTTACTTTATCTGGGTTTCTTCATCATAAGCAAAAGTTGTCTGGGTTGGTCCGAAGCCAACCGGATAAAACATTTGTTTATAGCTCCTAAAATTTTTGAAAAAAATTGCATAGATATAAACCTTCAAATTCATAATTTAAAAACATAAAAAATTGCTTACGGTCTCTTAAATCTTAGAGCCATTCCTACGGGGTTCTTGACATCCTAACCCATTAACAAGCCATTATTTGGCTGTCACCCCAAGGAATCTACGACTTCATTTGGGCTATTGCCTATTGGTCACAACACACAAGCCTCGCTAGTGCCATCGTCAACGCGTCTTGAAGGAGACGTTCTATTCCATTAATTTTTAATATTTTATCATTTACTGACTGCCATATCCCTTTCTTATTAATGGAGGAACATTTAGAATAAGTAACCTTTAAAATGTTAATTATTTACAGGAGTGCCATCCTAACGTGGCAGCACCTCCTTCACTCTCAGCATCTCTATTTAATTCTCCTTGCTTTGCTAGGCAATTTACGAATTATGCCATTGGCGGTCCAAACTTAATTATGTCGTTTCCCCAATGTATATTACTTTGCACTTAACTTATTCAATTATATTTTGAACATGGCTCCCAGCATAAGAGACGAACATGGCTCCCACCTTAATATTCGATCACAATAGCTCCACTTTACTGAAAGAAAATTATACGATTCTTTAGTTACCTACATGAGAATGTGTTTTTTGCAGAACGCAATAATATATCATTTTCGAAGGCATATTTAATATTCACACAATATTTCATATTTGAAATTTTTGTATTATAAAGTAAATATATAATAAATATAATATAATCTCATTGTTATACTCAACATCCAAGAACATTATTATCGGAATATTTTAAAATGATATATTTAATATTCACACAATATTTCATATTTGAACTTTCTGTATTATAAAGTAAATATAATATAATCTCATTGTTGTACTCAGCATCCAATAACATTATTATCGGAATATTGAAAAATGATATATTGATTAAATCTTTGTGGCTAAACAACTATTTGAAAAATATTATAAACGTCAATAATTAATTCAGTAATATAAATGGAAAACGTGTGCAATAATATATATTAGGAAAGCCTTTGTTTAGATTTCAGGCAAATTAAGGAATATATTCAATCCAAAGGCGTTGATTGAGCATCTATTAGCAAATTTAATAATTATAATTGATTGAGTGTAGAGAATTAGGAGAGATACGGAAAATATGTTAACCTACAGAAAATATTTTGATAGTCATTCTTTCAATATGGCGCGATATAGTTATGCTTCTATAATATATGTCAACGATTAAAATGTAACGTTTCGACAGTTTTTAGTCTATGCGTTAGACTTCATTTTGTTTTGACTTAACGACGACCACCACTTTCGTGGATGATACACATGATTTTTACAACCAGCAAATTGAAACCAGACTATATTTATGTGAGTAAATTGTCAAGGTAAAAGGCAATCATTAAATTCATAATATTAGAGTGCAATGATATAGGCTTTGATTGACTGGCGATTGCATTAGATTTTATGATACCAATATTCGATTGTCAAAGTTGATTTTGTGTTCAACCCAACATTTCCTAATTTTTGTAATGTAATTACTGTATATCAAACGGGGGAATATTTTTTATTTAATAGTATTAAATATGTAATTACTCTGTGTTTTCGAAAATGTAGAGGGCAACCGCCTTGGAGGCTTGGACCCTATATCTCTCCACTTCATCACGCAAAAAAAAAATTCAGTAAACCCTTCTCGCGATAAAAGAATGGCCGGTTTTCACCAGGTTTCACAACTGAAACCCTACAAGTTGTGGAGAATCAAGGTCAAGATAGTTCGTCTATGGAAGCAATATTCTGCTCAGGGTGGTGAGACTATCGAATTGGTTTTGGTTGATTCCACCGTGAGTACCAAATTGGTTTGATTATATATTTAAAACAAATGTCTGTTCTTATTAAAGCTTTTAACTGTTTCTCATTGTGTATATTTGGAATAGGGAGATAAAATCTATGGCAGTGTTAAGAAAGAACAGGTGGCTCAGTTTGATCCATTTCTAAGTGAAGGTGACTCGAAATTTTGATTAATTTTGCAGTTACTCACGCATGCGGCTCTTATCAGACAACCAAGCATGCCTACAAGATTGGATTTCTTGCCACTACGCGGGTGAGAAGTTGCGAGGATTTGCCAATGAAACTAACTGGTTTTTCACCTGCAAACTTCCGAGAGCTCCTCAATGGTAGTTTAAATACTGACTATCTGGTTGGTAAGTATTTATATAATAGCGTATCATTACATATTTTGTATCTTAAACTATGTTTACTAAATCCATAGTATATTTATCCTACCTTTTTTTTGTAGATGTCATAGGGCAGATTGTGGAAGTTAGTCATGCGGTGATCTTGGTTGCAAATGGAAAAGACACAGAAAATATCACTGGAGCTTCGTAATGAAGAGTAAGTTTGTTGTTTTTGTTTGGTTGCCAATTTTTTTGTTGTTTTCGCGTGGTTTTCACTATCATATTGCTAATATACAATTATATAATCTGTATGTTCATATTCGAAGTTGAGTTCTGTTTGGGTTTTGAGAAACATATACAGCTTTACCTTTGAATTTATTTACTTTTGCTGTTTACAATAATATGCATCTTTTTATTTGTTAAGAATATTTTTTTATAATATGAAGCTTTTGCGTACTATCTGTTATGTCTGGTTTTTATTAATAATATGAAGTTTTCTTAGTTGAGATAAATTGCAGAAATAATTTTCACCGAAGACATTCTTTATCCTAAACTCAAATTATTTCACACACATTCTTAGAAAGAGTAAATTTATTTGTTTGATTGCTAGCTGTAGTTTTTTCACTATAACAAACGATCCGATGATCAAAAAATTTCAATTTTTTTTTAATTTCAAATTTACGTTCTTGATATCTAACCGTTTCACAGTGGGGTTTATCAACAATATATGGTTCAGTGTCAATTAGCTATGATCTAAATATACATCTAATAGAGTTAACTGACCTGGAAGGGTACTTCAGATTGACCCGAGGAAATCTGAACTTATCAGAGACCTGTATCGCCGTCGAATGTGATTGACTTAGTGGGGAAGGAATTGCAGAAGCTTATTTCCCCCACCTAATGTTCAAGGGTTTTTGTATTGTCTGTACTTCGCCTTCGATTTAGTTTGTTCGACAAATTAAAAAAAAAATAATTAGATCTGTCAATGAACAGAACAACGATATCAATGAAGAATAAAAAAAACTAAACAAAACCTATAAACCGATAGCAAATCACCTAGAAGATCTTCTGATTGGAATTCGCCAAAACCAAACCCTAGCCCCTTTTCCCTCGCTCTTCTGATTTTCGATGTTGACTTATTATTTTGGAAAGCTCATGTCAAAATTTTATGTACAGGATCTTTGTCTCACGAAAGACCAAATGGAAGCTTTGTAAAAGCCCAATAGCTAACCAATTGTGGTATTCTTGCTAAAATCTTTTTTTTTTGTAAAATAGAGTTTGCTAATTTATTAACTATATGTCTAACTGTGATAAATCATACACATTTATTAAAATTAAAGTTTGAAAAATTATTAACTATAAGTCTGTAAAATAAAGCTTTGATATAAGATAAATAAAGCCAGATTTATTAAAATAATATATTATGTCTTTATACGTTTAATTATATGGGAAAAACATCAAATAACCACATATTATAGGAAAATTAATTATATAACTGATTTTAAAAAACCCATTAATACCTCAATCCGAAATTAGTTTTATACTTTCAAACAAATTATAAAACCAACTATTTTATTTTATTATATATGGTGTAATGCATAATGATCTGAAACAAAAACAAAACTTTTAAACAAATGTATAATTTTTAGCATGACAAAAACATATGTTTTAAAACTTTATAAAATTTTAACAAATTATTAAATAGTATTTTTACTCCGCGCAAGGCGCGGATCTCAGCCTAGTAAAAATAATATTTGATGACTGCATGTAAAAATATTTCGAATATCATCTAAACATTATGAATAAAATAATAATAATATATTGCAGCAAAGATGTCATAATCTAGGAATATATACATTTTTTCATCTTGAAGTTAAGATTGGCCGTATATGATTAACGCATGATAATGCATTTTTGTAGATATAATGTTTTAAGTAATTAGCACTAGTTAATGCATCGAAAGCTGTTCACAGGGTACTACGGAGGCGTACGTGCGGGGTTATACTGTTGTATTTTTAATTATTTCATCAAGCAATGGTGATAATCAAGTCTATATGTTCGTAGTATTTTTTTATATTATAAACGTCGATATATAAATTAGTCTGAAATTAAATCTAGAAAATCATATTAAAAATAAAAGTCTTCAATATGGTCGGCATCGGATAGGCTGACAAATGGAAGCAATGAGCTGTAGGGAATTAATTGGAGTATGTGCTACGTATATCTTCCACTGACCAAATACGATTCTTCCCTGTTTAAATTATTATTATTAACACTAATAGGGAAGCTTCTTACGTTTAGTACAATGTAAACTCCAAAGGCCCTATTAAGAGGGAAAACGTAGAAATTGTTAAATGCACACAATACATGAAGAGGCCGTGAATGATTACTATTTATTTTGTTTTATCAAAGCCTGAAATCGATAACTTATGAGTCTTGTAGTAAAAACATTATTCAGCAGCTGGGTTTACGTATGGTTCCTTGAAGGCATTATGATGCAGCGTGGATCGTATTTCCTTTTCGACTTTGGCTTTACTTTTATTTAATTATGTTTATCTAGATAATAGTTAAATTTCCTATTTACATTTGAATTAAGACTTATGGATATTCTCTAAGGACTTAGATTTTTTTTCTATTGCTATATATAGTGATCTCTAGGCCTTGTAAAGAGACGCGATTATTGAATTTATAAAAGAAGCTTTTTGGTTTCAACCCTTGTTTACGGGCTAGATCATTAGTTGATTTCAACGGTTTCAAGTTTGTAGACTCTTTTGGGCATTCTCAGACTAAACAATCGAGCTACTCCTATCAGTTACTCTATCACATTATAAAGGACCCATATTCTACTCCCAACAACATTTTTCACAGCACATGACGAGAACGATCTACTTAAATCTAAGATTTTCAATCCTCTCAAAATTCGTAAAATAGCTGACGTAATTTCTAGACTCTAGTCCGGTTCAAATTGGCCTGTCGATCCATCCAAAACAGTTTGGATAAAAATAGTTCTGAAAATCGCTAAAAATGAATCAGTCCTAATACTCAAGGGCCGACAGGACACACTCTTGCCTATTACACTACCTTTGGATCAGACATGGACAAACTGACCCCAATTGGATCAAATCATATTATTATCGCTAAAATAACAGTGAAAATGCTAACAAGAAAGTACTGTGATATTTGTATCAGGAAATGGTTAAAGAGAATCATACCAACCAAATTAACGATTTTTCTCGTTTTATTACTCACAACCTTTTTGGTGTAAAAATGTAAAACTCAGAGGACGAGGAACGCTCCTTTGTGTATCCTCCTAATTCCTTTTTGTGCTCCTGATTTTATTATTCCGATGACACTTAAAAGAAATCATATGGGATGCTGCTTGCTTGTTTGAGGGAAAAGAAATCAATAGACGCGAGCTTTGGGAGGGAAAGTCTCAATCTCATCGTCGAGAGTGTCCATGTGAACAGACCTATACTCCAACCTCACTTTCTCATCTTCCCAGTACTCCAATGTATGCTTCATCCATTCTCCATCCTCCCTTTCCTGCGCACACAGTCATTATATATATTTGAGAGCTGGTTCTCTATCATCATCATCTTCATTGCTATACGATATAGTCATATATATATATATGAATGTTTTAAGAGGAAGGGAATCAAACCGTGAAAGCCTCCCGAGCATGTGCTCCTCTGCTTTCCTTTTGTGCTTCCGCTGAATGCATTGTTATGGACGCGTTTATCAGAAGGTTCTCCAGTTCTATAGTCTCTATCAGATCAGAGTTCCTGCACTCACCACATAGTCATAAGAGTTTTACCATACCGTTAATTTACATTAATAATTAATAATATCGATCCACCATGATAAAGTATTTTTACCATATCAAACTCCCATCTTTAACCTGGACATCCTCGAAACTTTCCCATACCTTGTCGATCAACTGACGACCTGCAATTATTTCAGAATTGGTGGCCTTTGCAGGTGAGATAGAGCTCTGAACTCATTATAATAAAGTTAAGACAAGTTTTTCATCTACTTTACCTTCTTCCAGTGTTTCCTGGGTGCGGAAGACAGCTGCATTGTTCTGCATAATTCTCTGCATGTTCAATCTGATACTTGATGTAGGAAGCGACCCGCTTGAATGTCTTAACTTGTTCAGCCATTTGATTGTCTTCTTACCTGCATTCTCCTCTAGAGGTCTCTGTTTCTCACCTGCACCATTCGAAATAAGGCAATTCAAAACATCATAAGAGACGATATTTTAAAAATAATGATACTACATTCTCGAGGGATCCTCAAAAGTAACTAACCTGGTTTGCTTATCTCTGCAACCTATTTGCACAAGCACTGCCAAACACAACAATGTCGAGGAGAGAATTTGCACCAAGCCTGTTGGCACCATGAACAGATGCACAAGCTGCCTCCCCAGCAGCCCCAGGAACAACAGCATCTGGATCATCTCCTTTGATGGTCACCACCTGTACGACAAAAAAAAATAGTTACTCTTGATTCCTAGTGCATCTCATATTTCACTCTACACAAATTTCAGCAAAACGGCTTCTCCTATTCTTACCTCGCCGTGGTAATTTGTTGGGATACCACCCATGTTGTAGTGAACAGTGGGCAAAACTGGAATTGGCTCTTTGGTAACGTCAACACCAGCAAAGATTGCAGATGTCTCAGAGATTTCAGGAAGCCTTTCTTTTAGAACTTCTGGTGGAAGATGATTTAAATGGAGATAGATATGATCCTTATGTGGTCCTGCCGAGATTAGCAACAGATCCAAAATGAATATTAAGAACTAGACATATTACAAAACTAAGCATGCAATGAGAGTTTCTCCAGAAACTAAAACTAGTTCTAACTTCTAAAGGAAGCATACCTACACCACGACCTTCCCGAATTTCCATTGTCATAGATCTGGAGACAACATCTCTTGATGCAAGATCCTTGGCAGTTGGAGCATATCGTTCCATAAAACGTTCGCCTTCACTGTTTCTAAGGATACCACCTTCACCTCGAGATCCTGCAAAATGTATAATAGACGATGTAACTGTCGCGAAGCACACTAAATATTTTTACCTTGCAAGCAGATTCGTGCTCGTGCATGTGAGGAGAATACGCTAACCTTCAGTGATGAGACATCCAGCTCCATATATACCAGTTGGGTGGAACTAAACAAACTCCAAGTCCTGCATAAAGTTATTAGACAATGACATTATCAGCGCACAGAAGACATTGTTCACCATTAATCTCAAAACGAAACAGGTGGCAAACCTGGAGTGGAAGACCGGTACGTGCAACCATGGCATTGCCATCCCCTGTGCATGTATGTACTAGTCGAAAAATGAGCCATCATGTTAAGTAAACAGTATTTGCACTAGTCGAAAAAATCGTATCATATAAAAGCTACTCAAAACTAGCTCACCCAAGTGGCCAAAATTGTTTGTGAAGAGCGGAAACGATGCAGTGTTCCGTCTTCCATGTTTAGTGCAATTACACCCTGGCAAGTACCTGCAAATCGGATAGCAACGTTGCATTAATGCTAACGGAAGCTATAAGTAAAAGGAAAAGATATCCCATAGGCATACCATCACTAGCCATGAGCAAATCGAGAGCGAAGTATTCAACAAAGAAATGTGTGTTATGCTTCATAGCTTGTCCATATAAGGTATGCAACAGAGCATGTCCAGCTCGATCCGCAGCGCAGGCACAACGATAGGCCTGACCACCTGATGGTAGAATAAAAAGAAAGCCAATATGAGAAAATTCTTTTAAGAAAAGAATATGTCTAGCTCCAAAAACAAGGTCAATAAGAGTGCAGATGGAAAAATCAAAACAGAGGTGGGTTAAGAGCTAGTAATACGTTATACAGAGTCACCTTTTCCAAAGTCAAGACTCTGACCACCAAAAGCACGCTGGTAGATTTTACCCTCTTCAGTACGAGAGAAGAGGAGGCTGATGTGAACGGAGAGAGGTGAACGGAGTAAGAGCAGCCACGGAGGTGATGTGTTTGAAAGAGAGAAATGGAACACGATGACTCCTTAAATTCCGTTACTATCCTTACTCCTCACACTGTAATTACGTTACAACTGTTTGTTTTGGGAACATACAAAAGGATGATAATCATAAAAGTTCGATCATGGACGTTTTATAATATCATTATATCATCAATTCCGATGTCGTCCAGCGGTTAGGATATCTGGCTTTCACCCAGGAGACCCGGGTTCGATTCCCGGCATCGGAGCTTTTGCATTTTGCAATTACCGATAATAATCAATTAGGCCTAATCATTCTAAACACGCAGTGCACTGTCAAGATTATAAGTTCTAACCTTTTCTAAAGTTTGCAACTGCCTAAAATAAAATAAAATTTCCGCAATTGCAAAAGGAGAGGGCCAATTGTTTTTTAATCACATGAGAGCTCATAAAACACCACTCACTCTCAAGTTTTCAAGGTTTCTAAGTGTTTTCTGAACTTACAAAAACTTCCGATGTCCTCGAATGATCGAACCCTCTCAGGCAAAAGTAACCGGGTCATGTTCCGGAAAAATAAAACACACCGCAGTGGTTTTCAATGCATGGATCACTGGGGTTCTAACTGTTGAGGGAAGACAGCATCCCTCCAGCTGAACTAGGCAGGACCACTTCCCAACCTGGACCCTTCAAAGGAAAAGCGTCAGCAGCATCTTGTTCTGTCTCTCCCGGTGAAGTAATCATCAGGTCACTCCTGTCAAGCAACCGGTCAAGATCCTCCCTCGCTTATATCGGTTTGTATCAGTTTATCTTCAGCAGTTTCATCGTCCTTAAGCAACGCCAGTATGTCCTCTTCCTGTGTGTTTGTTTGGTTCAAGCCTTTTACTACAAGATTATAATGATTAAAAAAATGATTTGGTTTTGAGCGAAACTAAACCTCTAGTGGCATTGAAGACTTGGCACGTTCTTGATGAAACTGCCCTTTACCAATAACCACATGTTCCAGCTTGAGCTTACTGTATGCTCGTTTTAGAACCCGGCCCTGCTCAAATGCCACAAACTAGTGTCAGGAGGCAACAATCTCACTGACCTAGAGAGGGTAGAAGTTGATTAATAAACAGAAAAGAATTTTACCTCTACTGACTGAGCCGTCGCAAGCCTGTAAACATGAACAGGTTTTGTCTGACCAATTCTGTGGCATCTGTCCATGGCTTGCAAGTCCATTTGAGGATTCTGGAGGATGATGAGGTAACCACAGTTAGACACCACCAGAGAGAAACAGGACCAGGGGTGAATTTCTCAGAACATTGACTAATTTGATTACCCAATCGCTGTCGTAGAGGATGCATGTATCAGCAGCAGTAAGATTAATTCCGAGTCCTCCAGCTCTGGTACTGAGAAGAAAATATTCTACAGCTGCTCTTCTCATCATTGAATTCGTCGATCTATTGCATAAGAGAGAGAGAGGAGAGAAAGAGACCTTGTGGTTATGATATGGTAAGAACTATGTTTAGATGCAAAATCAACATAAGCAAAGGAAAAAACCTGTCTTCTCCTTTCCTCCAGTTTTACATTGCCATCGATTCTGCAAACCTCAAACCCCTTCTCACTGAAGTAGTAATCCATAATGTCCAAAATCTTTGTCCATTGGGTGAAAGACTAGAACCTGCTCATCAGGAAAAATGATCAGAGAAGGTCTCATGAGAAATGAGCTACGAAACAGGGGGCTTCTGAAACATACTTTGTGATTTTTGGCAAACAACCGAACAAGCAATCTCTCCAATAAGCGGAATTTACCACACTGTCCAACAATATCTTCAATAGGAGGGTAGAAATCTGTCAAGAAAAGAAAAAATTAGACAGATCGATAAAACAGAAAAAGATTCATTCGTTTGTAAGAAGACGCAATGACATACATGAACCCTCTATTGGCCCCGCAAGAAGGTCAGGATGGTTGCAGTTCTTCCGAAGTTGAATAACTAGATTGTTAAAGCTTTCCCTTCCAGCCTTGACCTGAAAGTATATAGAGATGAACAAATCAATACAGAAGAGGCAAACTGTAAAGCAAAAACACACAGAAAAACAGTACCTGGGAGAGCATTCTCTCCAAGGTGTGCCTCCAACGTGCGATTCACAAGATGATCCTGGAAATTTTTTTGATGATCGTCATTGTAGCATATAATAATATCTCCTTTTTCGCGGAAGTAAGAGCTCAACATCACACTTCATTCTTCGGAGGATGAAAGGTCGTAGTATATTATGAAGTTTCGCAACAACCTAGACACAAAATTAGTCTTCTCATGATATATACAATCAAAGAATGTACTCAAATTAATCATAATTGTCATACTTGAGCTCTTCTTTTCTCTTCTCCTTCTTCCTTACTTGCTTCATTTTTGTTCTTTTCAGAAAAATCAAACCTATAAAGTATTCAAACTGTCAGCTGATTACTTAAGAAATAAAAGTAAAAAAAGATGGCAGCAGTTGCTATAAGAAAAACCAAAAGACAACATACTAATTACGGGAAATAGTACCAGGATTCAAATTCATCATGTGATGCAAAGATGTCAGGCAGAATAAAATTCAAACAGTGACCAGAGCTCAGACAAATTATTCTGCAGAGGTGTTCCTGTTAGCAGCAGTTTGTTCTCCATCTTCATGTATCTAAGTTCCCTCAGCAATTTACATTGGTGGTTTTTCAACCTGTGGCCCTATATAAGATGAAAGAACAAAAATAATAACTTAGACGGACCAACTTGATGATAAGACATCTTGATGATAGAAACTCATGTGCCTAACTTGTCATTGTGGAAAATTACCTCATCAATCACAACATATTTCCATGGATAGTGCCGCAGGTTTTTCCTAGCATTCATAGCAACCTCATAAGAAGTGATGACTATAGGGAACTTCGGACCAACAGTTTTGGGCATGTGCTTCTTCCTGAGCTCATCCCTTTTTTTCTTATCTCCATGGTAGATGATTGCATTAATAGAAGGCGTGAACCTATTCAACAAGGGGAATAAATAAATGAAAGCAACCCCAAAGCTTGACATGTATATAAACACGAATGGTCAAGAGAGTACCTAGCGATCTCATTCACAATTTGAAAGAGTAGAGAGTGGAGCGATTACTAGATATGGACCATCCAACCCATTTCCTTTCAGGTGTGACAGGAAACCAATGGTTTGAATAGTCTTTCCAAGTCCCATTTGATCAGCTAAAATTCCATTCAAACCATTTTGCCACAATGATATTAGCCATTTGACACCTTTGAGCTGATAAGACTTTAACTTTCCACCAGTCAGAAGAGGAACTAGTTCACTCTGCTCTTTCATGACTCTCTCTTCCTCTGTCAGATCTGAGTTGGCAAATTCCTGACCTTCTTTAGATCTTGAAATCATAGCAGCAACAGCTTTCTTAGCCTTCATCTGAGTGAAGAATAAAGCATCCAACATTCAAGTAAGTTCAACCACAAAATATATCCATCATGAAAGTAGATGAAGTTTATATATTGAACTAACACTGGCGGCCTGAGTAGCAGCCTTCCTCTTGCGTCCACGACCTCCTTTCTTCTCGGGCTCGGCTTTTTGGGTCTCACCTTCTATCGCATTCTAGCAAAGCACAAGAACTCAATTAAAGATAAAACCAAGTTCGT